>JAACJT020000037.1:2694338-2726067 GCA_009936485.2 Gymnarchus niloticus
AAAAAAAGAAAAAAAATGATTTTTGTTTTTTTTGTTTTTTCAGGTTTGGGGCCTTTTTTGTTTTAAATTTAAAAAAAACTTTTTTTTTTTTTTTTTTTTTTTTTTTTTTTTTTTTTTTTTTTGCAAAGGCTGACTAACGAAGCACATCTCCTAGCAACAGATTAGCTCATGCTACCATGACTGAAATTAGACTGACACTGACTGAAGCTCACAGAAGCAGGCTTGAGATATTAAAATTCCGAATTTCTGTTTTGATGTGCAGCAGAAAAGCTGCAATTAATAAAGTAAGTAATAAAGATGTTAAATAAATTAAGGATTTTAGACAGCTTCACAGAAATTCTTTTTGGAAATCTTGGAACTTATTTAGTAGGATTATAGTAAAACTTTCAGTTGATTTTATGGGTGGTTTTTGACTGCAGAGCTGGTCACCTAGTTTGAGATGGATGTTCTTTTTCAATACGTACCCCTCTGACGAGTAACTCCAGTTTTAATGATCAGTTTACACCACTGAAGACTAATAGCTAGAGCTGACTTGTTTGAGTTACCAGTAGCAACCCAGTGCTTCCACAGCCTGTGTCTACTGGTGCCTTTGCTGTCGTTGTGGTGTGCCGTGTCTATCGGCACCTCTCTTTTGGGACGTGACGGTCTGCTCCGGGTCCATTCACACAGCTGATGACAAAGCACCCTTCGAAGCGTCTTGGCTGTGGCCCTGAGGGAGAGCGGGACATCCGGGACCACGCCTTCTTCCGCCGGATCGACTGGGAGCGGCTCCAGAACCGAGAGATCCAGCCACCCTTCAAGCCCAAAGTGGTACGTCCACCCAGGGCGTTCTGCTGTATCAACGTTGAGAGCACATGGCTTGATTTGATTGGCTGGCTCCCAGCGAGTTAACGTGTACACTGTAAGCGTGGTGCTCAACGTGAGCAAATCTGAGGCATCAATTAGAATTGAAGCTTTCGGCGGGAAGATGGCGGCACGAGGTGGAGGAGTCAGATAGTTAATTTAGCTACAGTTTAGCTCTCCGTTATTAGTGCTTCAGTCTGAAACTTCAAAGTCAGGCCGCATAAAGCTGCAGTCACCCCCAGTAGGCTGGTCCAGACAGTCATCAGCAGCACATCTGTGAAGGAAGGACTCCATTGGTCTCCCTGGGTACACTAAAAATGGATTCCTGCTGTTTGTTGTTTCAAATCTAATGATCACATAATGTAATACTCCACTGAATCTGCCATTGGAGGTGTGACTGGTTTTAGCCTGTAAAATGTTCCAGCATCCTTTTGCCCGGATCCTGATCCCAACCAATCTGGTTTGAAAGCCCCTCGCAAGTCCTGCCTGACCGCCACTTCTGGTTGATCACTCCTCTCCTTTCCTTCATCAGTGCGGCAGAGGAGCTGAGAACTTCGACAAGTTCTTCACACGCACCCAGCCCGTCCTGACGCCACCGGACCAGGTGGTCATCTCCAATATCGACCAGAGCGAGTTTACCGGCTTCTCCTACATCAACCCACAGTTTGTCCACCCGTCCCTCCACAGCGTGGTATGAGGGCCGGAGTGTCTGCTTGGGTCTTTCTGAGCCGATATACGTCCAGACTAGAGGTGGGTATGGAGGTTTCTAGCTGTTAATAGCCAATGTGCATTGTGGCCAGATCCGGTTTCTGAATGGTGTGTTCCAAATTGAGCCGGGAAAAGTACAGAATAAAAACGTACTTGCAGTTTCACCGTGTTTGGACAAAGCTTTTAACACTGAGACCTTTGCTTGGTAGCCAGTACCGAAGTTTACTGGGCTGTACTTTGTCCGCTCACTGCCTGTTTGAATCAGTCCACTTATAAAAGAATGCAACTCTGAACCAACTGTCTGCTTAGTGTCGCTCGCACTGATGGGACTCTACCCTCGTCTCAGTGTCTGTCGTTTTGCTGTTTTGAATCAGCAGGAGCTGTCACGTCAGTATTTTTCGTTTTTAAAACAACCTTTCCCTTGCGCAGTGTTAACTCTGCCCAAAGATCTCTTGATGGTTTTATTCTCCATGCTCCTCTTCGTGTACGCTAGTGACATCCACTGGTCTGCCTGGCATGGTGCAGTACCTGCAGGGCATGAGCCCGTATGTCCTCCATACTCATTTAGAACTGGCTTCCCAAAGACCCTTCTGCTTGTACAAATAGACTTTTAAGACCTGAACCCTGGAATGATTTGGTTCTAAATGAAATTTTCTTTGATGTCAAAGCCTTATGTATCAAAGCTGCCCTTTTAACATCTAAGCCTTTGAGTTTCCCATATTTTGTTCTATTTTAATTGCCCTTTGTATGCTGACAAGTCTTTATATATTAGCGTTGTTTTACATCTGCTGTTGTGTTAGTTTTTTATGTTCCAGCTGGAGTTAATGGATGAGGCTTCATGTACATAAAAAATCAGAAACTCATACTTTGTGCATAATGAAAAGAAATCAGCTATTTTTTTTTTTTTTTTCCTTGAAAATGTGCTGCTTTGTTGAGAATGAGCAGAGGTTTCCCTACTAAGTATTTATTCATTGGCCATGCAGGTTCTAATTGCATGCTTGTGTTCCAATTCAATGCGGAATTCCTCCTGGCATGAATGACACGTGGCGTAAAAACCAGCTAGCGCATAATTTTATCACTGTTGTGTTCTATTTATAAGATCTTTTATTTTAAAAATGTTAAATGAAAGAATGTTGTTACTTTTGGTAATTATTTTTTAACGTCACTTTTTGTCTTGAACTGTTATGCCTTCTTCCATGTTACCAGTTAATATTGTTAAATATTTTGTACATATCAGTTTCAGGAAATACTGCAATTTGTACTTTTTATATGACGAGATAAACATGCTATTATTATGCTGCATAGTGAAATATCTGCATGTGAGAGAAATGATAAACGTGGACATCCTGACTGTAATCCATGCTGGCTCGGCCCTGGGATCTGTGAGCATGCTGCAGATGACCGGTGTTCAGCTCTGGGGGCCAGGGTGTCTGTTTTTTTGGCACATTCTGCTTAGACCGCCTCCTGTTGGCTGAAGGTGGACTTGCCCTGATCTCGGAAATGACCCAGTACGGAAATCCGATTTTCACCGTGGCCTGCGGATACTTCTGGCGCTTGAGGAATTGGACCTGTAAACCAAAACAAGGCTGTACCTTTGGTGTTCCCCCCCCCCCCCCCGCACACACAAATTTAGACAGCGTCCAGTATTTTGGAGTTTTGTAGATCGTGATGCAAACCTCGTGTCCAGTACTGTCCTCGACATTTGCACCTCAATAAAAGTATGGAATGATTCTTGAAATAAAGGAAGCACTCTGACCAGTAAAGTCTTTTCACATACTTCACAGTCTCAGTAATTTTGACTCCTCTGTATAACGCTAGTCGTCATGACGTGTTTTTTATTTTTTTATTTTTTTTATTTTTCTCTTTTCGTCCTCCATAAGTGCTGTCAGACAGTGTTAACGGTTTTGACTGAATGCAGCCAGGGCAATGCTAGGTACAGTTTTCTTTGGCAGTCATATTGGTGCACGAATGTGAAATGTTGCAATTGTCAGACAGCTGTACTGTAGTCTTAATCATCAGAAGGAAATCTCATCATCCGCAGTCCTCATATTGTTTATGGGGGGGGGGGGAGTCTATATATTTTTGACATTTTAAGGGGAATTACATGCAAAGGGATGTTCTAATAAGGAATGAGCAGATCGATAAGCTTTCTTTAATAAATGATTGTGTAATTCACTAACCTTGGCTGACTGGGTCAGTTTCCTGGCATATTTAAAAAATGAGGGGCGCTACCTGGGACAGGACACAGCACACGGAAGAAACGGGCTTTCTGGGAGTCAGCCTGGAGACGATCTGGCTGGTGCCATGTACGGCGCTCCTAGCTGTTCACACTCTGCCGGGTTCCTTCCCAAAGAGTAACTCCTAAATGCAAGGTAACTCATGATGTATTTTTTTTTCCCCCCATGTTAAGATTGTCATGCCACTGGAGATGGCTTCTCTCTTCATGAGCAGTACAAGTGTCTGACGTATTTGGAATAGCTCTGCCACGCTCTGAAACTAATCTGATCCAGCCCTGCTGTACATCAGGGTGCAGCACTGCATTCTCTGCTCAACTTGGGGGCGGACGTACAGCTTTCTGAGGAATCTGTTTAGAACAAGGTCATTTGCCCCCATGAAACAATTCCCCTCATTATCACAAAGCCTTTACTGTCATCATTTTGTCTTAATGCACTGTTTACCTTCAGCTCACTGTTTCGTTGGGCATGTTATGCTACGTGTTTGTTTTTTGTTTGTAGAGTGAAGGACGTTGTATGAATAAAGGTATGACGTTTGAATCCACTGCATCTGGGCTGCTCTTACTGAACCACCGTGGTGTCATGCAAAACTTTCTGGATGTGTCCCAAAGAGCTGAGATGTGTGTTTTAACATCTCTCGGTACACGCGGGAGTATGTTAACCGTCAACCAAGATATGAATGGGGTTGTGTATAACAGAAATCAGCATGGGGTTGACCTCCTGATTACCCCGCTATGCGATTTCTGCCCTAGCTCTGTTACAGTAGCTTTTCATTATCAGTATTTCTGGCAAAATGTTAATGCCAGAAAAATAAGACCGTTTTGACATAGTACCTGTCTTCACAGTGGGGTACTGTGATTCTTGCCTAGCTAAATTACATTTGGTGAGACAGTGTAGGATGGGTGAAGGTAAATCTATCTGATGCTTCACAGTTTTCTGTGGGCTGCATCTCAGCTGCCAAACGATCTCACCATTTCCATTATAAAATGGCTCACAGTGTACGAGTTGTGGTGATGGAGCTAAGCAAAACAGGGCTGTGGGTTTAGCTTGAGGGAAACTCGTACTTGGTTGAGACACGGCTCGTTAGCACTAGTGTCCAGTCTGCTCTCTCTGCAAATATGTTAAATGGTTTGCAGCAGCAAGAGATGTACAGCTGGACTGGTACTTGTGAACTCTGTGTATTCTGTGAAATTTGCTTTACATGTTAATTTGACACAGAGGGTTTGAGTTTCCTCAAAAAGAAGAAAAAACTGAAGACTTGAAATGATTTTTTTTTTTTTCTGCATCCCACTGCCCTCCTCTAAGTGGATGACAAACTGTCACCGTAAACGTGATTGCTGAACTCATCCGTCTGCCAACCTCTTATCCATGAAATGGTTGCAGGTGATGAATTACAATTATGGTATGATTTTGTAGCTCTTGTGTTTTATTGGAATCTACTTACTGTTTCAGACAATAACATCAGTCAATCTTCTAGAAGTATTCTAATGCTTTTTGAGGTATTTGATAATCTGACACCTTGTTGTCAGAGTCAGGTGGGCGGTTTAATATTATGCGTATGAATATGTATATTTTGTATGAATTTTGTTTTCCAAGAGATGGGGGGAAGGCTGGTTTCATGTCAAAAGTGTCAAGTGATGAGATGGCAGGTTCCCTGACAGGCTCTTCGAAAGGACAGGAGGTGGGGTAGCCATGAAGCCATGATGGCCAAAGCTGACGTGAGGATGTGGATGGAGATACCGTTCAGTTTCTTCACCTGGGCAGATGGTGTGTTTGCCATGTGATGTCAGGGGACGCATTCACACTCTGCCGTTGGAGAGCACGGAAGAAAGCGGGGCTGAAGGTGGAGTGCGTCCCCTTTAATGGAGTTGTTTACCAGCATTGAGTGATGACTGATGCGATTGTTCCCACAGTTCGGTAATGGATCTCTCCATGGTGCTGAAAGCTGTTATTTTATAGGTATGCTTTGACACAGCAAATCGATGGTTAATAGAATCCAAAGAAAATGTAACATTATTATGGAAGCCATTGTAACAAGACATTTAATTTTAATATTATTCTATAAATTGATTCTTAATGTTGTGCTTTATAGACTTGTTTGATCTTCATCACCAAGTTTATGTATAAGAGGGGTCTTTGGTTAATAAGGTATCATACAGTGCCTTTAATTTTGATTCCTGCTGTACCCTGTATTAATTCCATTTATGATGTTTTGATATGTCGTCACATTTTGATGAAAAATTTGTGTGATTTAAAAGCTGCCTTGTACCACAACTCACTGAAGATAAACTACTCACATAGTCTGAGTGAGGCTGAGTCAGTCCCTTATCGCTCTTCAACAGTTTGACTTTACCATTGATTTATCTGCTTTCTTATAAGAGAGGAGAGAATATATCTTTTGCCAACAGGAATGTCAGGCCTACAAACATCCAGAGGGCCTTGGGGTGCTCTGCCAGGATTTTAGCTAAGTGTTTCCTGCCCCCCAAAAATGGCTTCCTCTGGTCTATTCTTGGTAAGTAATTTACCCTGTTCATATGAACCCCACAGCAAACATCCCTGAAAACTACTTTGCCTGACACGTTTCAGTATTTGAAAATGTCCACCCCCCCCTTCAATCTATTCATGAGAGGTGTTGCACAAGGCCTGTACTAACAATGACCTGAAAAAAAAAAACACTTTTTCTGAAAAGAAAAACACTTCAGTAAAATGTGAGTCAGAAGAAATTAACTGTGACGTCGACAAGCTGTTGGGTTCCTGTGACACACTGTCAAACACTGCCCCCTGGTGGTTAATCTCTGTAGCCAGACCATAACGGTCAGGTGTCTGTGGGGAGTTGGGGAGACACAGTGTACAGATATAACTCCAATGGCCATGCTGAACTTGAAGCAAGCCAGCATTTGGTCAAGGTTATCTCCTCTTTCAGTATGGTCAGCTGTTTCTGTTTAACTTGCTTTGCATGCACTTTCTGGTCTTTAATATTCTTATTAACTTTAATCATATCGGTGACATTGAGTCCTGATCAGGTGGAATTCTCAACAGACATTTTAATAAAGCAGGTTTCAGAGTCAACATTTTTTGTCACCTTAATTGTCTAGCTATTAAATGCCTGTTGCTATTACTTATTGCATAGGCTGCACCAAAACAGGTTTTTTATAAAAATAGATCCGTATGTCTCACCTCAGTTGTTTGGTGATTGAAGTTCAAAGCGTTTTCAAATCTTGCTGAAATTGGTATTTTTGTGTGTTCTAGATATTATGGAGAGATTGAGGTTTTTTTGGGTAGAGCTGGAAGAAATTTATAATTTTTCACCATAAGATATAATGGAAATAGCTCCCCAATATTAGAGTTTGCACTATTCAAACTGTCTCTAGGAAACAGTTACACTCGGGTATTAGGGTGTAGCTCGTGTGCATGTGTGTACATAACTTTTTTTGGGTGGTCTAGTGCTAGAACGTCAAACAGAGTACTGCTGACTCTCAAGAGAAGCAAAGTAAGCTACTTAATAGAAAGAAGCCTAAAATTCACCTTTCTAACTCCCTATCCAGCCAAGCACTGGACAAAGTGATGCTCCTATCATGTGGTACAATCACTAAAGGAAAACATCCATCCATTTTCCGAACTGCTTATCCTGTTCAGTGTTGCCAGCCCATCACATGATGGGCAGTTTTACAAACGCCGATCAGCCTAAAGTGCCTGTCTTGGGACTGCGGGAGGAAAGCCACGTAGCACAAGGCAAACATGCAAGCTCCACCCACACACAGCAAAGGCGGGATTCAAACCTCCAACCTCAGAGCCGCGAGGCAGCAGTACTAACCATTCCATATATGCTGGACTTCGTCTCCACCGACGACGAGACAGCATACATGGAGGAGGTGGAGAACCAAAGAGCTGGTGCTGGGCCAAAGAGCAGGACAGCAGCAGCAGCAGCAGCGGTTTGGGGTCCCTCCAATGATCCTGAGGATGTTTTATTCTAATACTGTGGGAAGTGTCTTGACACAGAACATCACCTCCTGGTTTGATAACAGCTGTGTCCAGGACAGTAAAGGTCTGTCGAGAGTGATCTGGGTGGCAGAACACTGCACAAGATCAGCTCTACCCATCTCTACAGGGCATTTACACCTTGAGTTGCAGGAGCCAGAGCAACCAAGATCATCAGGGACTCATCTCATCCTGGTAACTGTCTGTTTCACCTGCTCAAATCAAACATTACGGAAGTATTACGGCCAAAATAGAGTGACTCGGGAGGAGTTTCTATCCTCAGGCTGTAAGACTTCTTATCCAGGACATGACACTACAGCTTTAACTGTCTCTAATAATACATATTGAACTCTCAGTAAACTTTAGCATGTTGTCACTTACCTGCTGTTATGGCATTTATATCCTCCTTATGACATTTATATCTTTGTACATAAACCTGTAATTAACACTGCACTTTACATTACATAGATATTCTGTTCTACTACATGCACACTGTACAGATACTGTTGTATGGTAATGTTTATTTTGGAAATACTTTTGCTATGTATTCCTACTATGTTGGATTTAGCCTAGTTTCTCCTAATTTAATTTAACTGTTAACCTTATTGCACAGTCTCAGGACGAATCAGGGTACGTTTCACTACATTTTGTACTTGTATAACTGTGTACATGTCAAATAAAGAATCCTGAATCCTGTAGGGTGTCACAATTTACCCATGACTTTTTACTTTCTAATTTCCAAATTGAATTTCCCTTCCTCATCTCCTCCGTGAACTTAGAACTAGTGGACAGTAGGGCCAAGGGGTGGAAATGAGTGGTGAAGACGAGGAGGAAAATTGAGACGCCGCCCACATGTGGTAACATGTCAAGGAAAGCACTCAAATATAACACAAGCCAAAAACAGACAAACCAGAATTAGCATAGAGGAATCATGATTGCTCATCAAATTTCCACAAGATGGACGTTTGACATTTGCTAAAGTCCACAAAAGTAAGGCCTGAAAAATTACCATAGACCTGGAACTGGCACCCAGTCTCAACAAAAACTCTACAGTGTGAGACTTGCAAAAGTGGAATTTATAGCAGGGCTGCCATTTGGAATGCTGTTGCATCCACAGCCGAAGGCTGTATTTTGGAGCGGGCCAGTGGGACCTCTCAAAGCCTCAGGCTACGTGGGCCAAGACTGCCAAAGAAAGTGGAACATCAGGACGTTTGGGGGGGAGCGACCATGACGGGACCTAGCCAAGGCCAGTGTTTGAAGAAGCATCACCGTGGCTGGACCTTGAGCATCGAAAAAGGTAATGTGTTCTCATGAGTCATCTTTCGGCCCATTTCCTATGTCCAAATGGGACCATTTGCTTTCAGTCCACAATATCAGTTCCCTGCTGTTAAACATGGTGAGGGATCAGTAAGTGTTGAAGTGTTTCATGAACCCCAGGATGAAGTCAAACACCTTTCATCGCCTCTTCAGATCCAAACATCACTGAGCCTTTATTGGATGTTCTGCACACTGAATTACTGCAGCTTTCCACTGACTATATCCTGCAGGTCACTGGAGGCTTTCCTTTTTGAAGTATGGTGAAATATCCCAGTATTCTAAATTGAGGGTTTCAATGGCAGCATTTCAGGAAAGGCTAAAGCTAAAGGGTAGTTTAACTAAAGGCTTATTAGGTCCGTGATATTCATTTATCTTTTGATGCATCTGGTACTAATATACTGTATATATTCACTTGTATTTGATGCAGGGGTTAGTTTATTTTTCTGTTGTATTTATGTTCAGTGTGTTTAAAACATCTGCACACGCCTGTTAAAATGGCAGGTCTTTGTAAAAAAGAAACAAGGAAAAATTTAGAAATTTTCCCACCTTTATTGTAAAATTGCAACCTATACAAATAAGCTGGGGAAAAGAAACCCTAGAATCTATTTAGGAAAAAAAAAAAAAGTAAAAACTTAACCCGGCTGCATAAGTGTGCAACCCTTTTTATAATAAAGGATGTTGCCGTGTTTAGAATCAACCAATAACATTGAATCTCATTTTAAACAGTACTTATACACCTGCCATCAATTAGTGACAAGTGATTCTAATCGACTGTTCAGCTGTTCCTGTAGGATTTTCCTGACATCATCTTGGTTGGATTATACTCTGCATAAGCCACAGTCCATAAAGAGCTCTCAAAGCATGAAAGGGGTCTTATTGTTGAAAGTTATCAATCAGAAGAGGGGTACAAAGAAATATCCGATCCATCCAGGCATTAGATATGAAAATACGGCACAACAGCAATGCTACCAAGAACTGGAGATGCCTCAAAAGTTGATGCAAAGATGATGGAAAAAACTGGTCAAGGAAGCTGCCAAGAGGCCCACGGCAACATTAAAGAGCTAGAGGTACTGGTTACTCCCTACATGTGAACAATCTTTCATATTCTTCATATGTCTGGGCGATGGGGTAGGGTGGCAAGATGAAAGCCATCACTCAAAAATAACATCCAAGTCTGGCTAAACTTTGTAAAAACATACATCCAGTCTCCCAAAACCAGGTGAAAAAATGTCTTGTGGTCTGATGATACCTGGATTGAACTTTTTAGCTGTAATTCTAAAACGTTTGTTTTGTGCAAAAAACCCCACCATAACCACAGTGAAGCGTGGTGGTGGTGGCAGAATCATGCTGTGTGGCTCCTCTTCCTCTGCTGACACTGGGGCTTTAGTCAGGATGGAGGGAATCATGAATAGCTTCAAATTCCAGTCGATCTTGGTGCAAAACCTTCAGGCCCCTGTGAGAAAGCTGAGGAGGAAGAGGAATTTTACCTTTCGGCATGGCAACGATGCGAAGGATGAATCCAAATCAACAAAAGGAATGTCTTTGCCAAACGAAGATCAATGTTTTGGAATGGCTCAGCCAGGGCCCAGGCCTCAATCCAACAGAAAATCTGTGGGGTGACTTGAAGTGGGCTGTGCACAGGAGATGCCCTCACAATTTGACAGATCTAGAACATTTTTACAAGGAAGAGTGGAAAAATATTCCCAAGTCAAGATGTGCCAAGCTGATAGAATCTTACTGAAAAAGACTGACTGCTGTAATAAAATTTAAAGGTATTTCGACAAAGAATTAATTCATGGGTTTGCACACTTATGTAATGGGGTTATTGAAAGTTTTTTTTTTTTTTTTCCTTGTTAAAAAAGTTTTCTGTTTTTTCACTTTAGGTTGCAATTTTATATTACAAGTGGAAAAGTTCTGACATGATTAATCTTAGTATCATTTTTATAACATCACAAAAGCCTGTCATTTTAACAGGTGTATAGGTTTTTTTATGATCAATGTATAGCCACAGAAAAATGTGAACTGGCAAATAATTTTTTCTCACTGATAATACAACAGTAAGATCACAAGTAAGATCTTGTGTTTAGTAATGTCTGGAGGTAACTTACTTTTGCGTGATGTTTTAAATACATTTACTGTATTACGTGTGAAATCTAAGAACATTTTAAGGCTTATATCGGTAATTTTCATTTTCTGTAGACTGAGTATAACGTCTGTTTTCAGTCATCAGTGCATGTATGTCCAAATGTACTTCACACGTTTATTTTTCTGCTTTCTTAGTAGTTATAGATGAAGTACGGTGGCAGAAATCGCACAAAAAATGAAGAAAATATAATATTCTATCGTTTTAATATAGGCCCATATAATAAATAAATAACCGTAAAGAGCGTGCTAGACATGATCCATTTTGTTTTGAACTACTGGAATCGTTCAAAATATGTTTCCTTCGTACACGTAAGGAAAGTTTATAGTGGGGGGACCATTTATGTTCAACCGTTTGGTTGTCTTTCTATTGTTAAGCTTGTTTATTTATTTATTTGGCCTTCTATTCTATTTTTCCTTTGCGTATCATCCACCCACACTTCATTTGTACAGATTTCGTGTTTCACATGCACTAGTGTTCCGTTATAAATTTAGTATGGATAATTTGATTTGGTAAACGAAGACTTGCTAGAGCCGGTTTTGACATGTTCCACTAGCCAAAGTGTTTTCCTCCATTTGCTTCTTTACTAAGACGTTTGGGTATTTAAAAAGTCTTTCCTGAATTTATGCAAAATCAGGCATTTACCCATGTAAATAATATATACATTCCTATATACGCACGCCTTGTCTAATTAATCTTGATTAAGGTTGTTTTAAATAATATGTTTAGAAAGACTAGGTTGTTACGAGGCATTTCATTTGCTAAGCCAACCCTATGTATGCAGGTTATTGATGGAACTGGATTTTGAAACATGTTTTTTTGACTAAAGGCTTTGGTAGACGTTTAAGAGCATAAATTGTTTTATATGCGAATATATATTATGGACATACAATGAGAAGTAGTCAGCGCTGTGTTTTATAACAACTACGATTTTCTCAGCTTTTGAGCAAAAAAAAAAAAACATTCAACAGAATCTGAGAAGATCAGTAGCCATAAGGTGGCGCTCTTGCTCTCAAACGCCTGCATTCTTTAAAGCTTGCAGTTCCTAAACTTTGGAAAAAGATCCATTGGTCAATGAATAAACTTTTGTAGCCACGCAGATTCGTTTAGAATGATGACTGCCTTTATATGTCTAAGCATACAAAAAGATTAAATTCTTTGGTAACCAGATGGTCAACAATTCGCGTCTAGGAACAGTACAATCTGTTTAACGACGCCTTTAAAAATAGATTTTAAAACGTGTCCTCTTAGAGCTTTATGGTCTCTATAAAAGGCTTTTTAAAGTGAAGGGTATAACTAGCAAAGCAAAAGCAAATTAAATGGAGCTGATCTAAACCGTGAGTCCTGCCACTGTTTCGGCATATCCAGACCTCTTGAGTATAAAGATGTTTGCATTTACATGTGCTTGGTTACCATGACAGCAAATGAAACCAGCACATAGCCCTTTCATTCGCCAGTGATGGTTAGAAGACACGTAAGAGCATGCCATAATCAAATCAGCAAGGATGATGGAACCAAAAACCAGTGGAAAAAAAAAAAGTCACAGCTGAAATTGATCTGCTTAACCACGCAAGGATTATATGGTGCAATCATGAGGAAGATGATGGCAGTTAAAGTCAAAGCACAGACTGGTTGGAGTGTTTGATTGTGAGCGAAGATAGCCCATCTATCTGGACATCTCAGAGTGCTGGAGGCGGATATACTGGGACCCTTACTCTTTCATATTTTCAGTGTTTTTAGTCATGCTAGGTTCTGTTTTCCCATAACTTGAAGATACGGAGTCTGCTCAAGCTCAGGAAGCTATGATGTCATTTCCTGTGCTCTTCCATTATGCAGGCTAAATCTTGGCTTTAATCGGGACTCCTAGCACAGACATCAGTGGGATGATTCCTCCTGCCCCTATTGCAGCTAGCGGGAGGCCGACACCTGAAAAGTCCTAACCTTAGGAGAGCAACCAACTGTAACGTGTCCTCAGACTACCGTGGGGTGTATTCAGCATGTCCTCAGAGGTGTCATGCTTCTCAACGTGCTGTATTGTACAAGGAAATATTGTGCGGAGTACCCGTGTGTGCGTGTGCGTGTCCCGCATGCCTTTCATGTCATCACAGAGCCTGCTCGTGATAGCCAAAGCCTCAAAATGGAGTGCATGTTGCCCACGGTTTCACTTGAGCAGACTACCGTTACCTGGGCAGAATCCTGATTTCCTGCCTGTGTCTGCGCACCCAGATCACCACGGTGTCAGTTACCTGTTTCATATGATAGTCACTCCTTCCCCTGCTGGCTGTCACGCCTAAATGGCCTACTCCCCCACTGGCAAAGAGAGCTTCTTCCTACTTCCTCCTGCTGCTATGCCTGTGGCCAGCCTGAGGTACGTTTATTTCTTCCCCAAGAAATGGCGTCCCCTCCCATTCCTAAAGACCATCATTTCGTTCTCCGATCCTCTGCGTTGCCACGGCGCCATCTCTCTTGATCTCTCAGGCTGACTCTCCATGCCTGTCCTCATTCTTACCCGTTCTGCGGGCAGACATTTTACCTGGCATCAGGTATTCTGACACATGTCCTCTGTGTTAGCGAAGTCTCTCACTGAGCTATAAAGCTGGTTTGGAGGTGGGAAACCAGCACATGTGGGCTTATCAGAGGAAGGGGAGATAGGGGGTCATTTCTTGCCAGCTTCGATCTGAAGGTGCATAGCCTCCGCTTCTGGCAGCTGTGACCTTAATCGGTACAATGCCAGGACAATCCTATTATAATGTGACCCTACTCTTGTGTCACTCAAGCAACCGACAGTCACTAAAATAAAAATCTGAATGCATGTATCTATCAGCTAAAGTCAAAGACAGCTGCTCATTGCTTTAACTCGGCTTTCATTTATTTGGTTAGGTAACTATAATCCGGAGAGACTCACTGGAGAAATTCAGGCTAAGTGCCTTGCTGAAGGGCATTGCAGCAGACTCTCTCTGGGGACTTGACCCAGCAACCTTCAGGTTATGAGCCCATATGCATAACCGCTGCGCCACCTGCTGCTCATTGATAGTGATACTATTGCACATGTCTAATTGCTAATGCCGACTGTGGTATTTTATTTTTTTTTTTAACATCTCTGATTTGCTCGTTTCTTACCTGCATCTTCTATCCCCACTGATGCTTCGGGGTCCCTGCGAGACCTAACTCTGCAGAAAGGAGAGATGGTAGGAAGAAGAAGGAATGAAGGGTAGATGGTAAGTGAGGCCATGTGTGCTGCCATGCATTTGGTGACATGTACCTGCAAGTCGGCGGGCTGATTCTGAAGTGTTAGCAATGTAATCGACGGAACATGAGCGAAACAAAAAAAAAGCCAGATATGGAGATGTCTTCAGAATGTGCCAGATTGCCTGAGAATAATGAAATCCGCTATGATTCAGGACCAAAAATCCAGCATCACATGATTGCACTTGAGTTCACAGAGACGGGGAGATGAATCAGTGTGAGTCAGGGGCCTGGCATAAAAAGATGCAGGTTTGAAATGAAGCCTGCTGCAGTGTGTCTGAAAGAACCTGCCCCCCCCAGACCCATCAACACCCCTGCTTTGGAAAACTCTACAAAGTCTTTAACCCTGGAGTTACCAGATCATTCCATTTGTACTTTGAAGATTCGAGAATACAACTTCATGGAAGAAAGAACATTAATCTACAGTTATAGTTTAACTAAAACAAACAAAAAAATCATATGGCTTCTTAACTTGACCAATAATGTCTAATAGGAGTGGATCCAGGTTAGACCATGCTCTGCATTACAATGCTGCTCGCCTCTTGTTCCCATTTCTTGCTGAGAGTTGAGACGGAAAGGGTCACCGTCACGGAGAGAGGCCGGGAAATGGTGCCGTCAGAGATGCTAACAACACCAATGAACAGACAGAAGCAGAATGGCTCAAAGCTGCGATGGTTGGCCAAATGTCAAGCCACACCTTTAAAGGGGATCCCTCCTCGGGGTAGGTGAAGACATTCAGGCTCTGGTTCCTGTCATGCTCTTCCTCTTCCTCTTTTCTCCAGAGAGCTTCCCTACCTGCAGAACTACCCCATCTCCTGCAGATCAGCTTGATCTTGCAGATCTTGACTGCCTTACACAATTTTTCCACCTACTGATGCAACTCTTCCTGCGGACCCCCGGCAGATCTGCAAACGTGGGTGTTGCTGATAAACCTCATATCCCCTCAGTGTTGCCTAAACGTTTCTCTGTAAATGACTGGCATGACCCCAGTAATACTCTTGACTGCCTTGTGTATTAAATAATTCTTGTCACAGCTTGTCGTTTCGCAATTAGTGACTAAGTCACCTTTCTAAGCATCTGTGCAAGAGTTCAGAGTTAAAAATACCGAACACCATACCAGGGATGTGTCACAGAGCACTAATCCAACCTTCTCAGAGTCAACCTGACATTTGTATCGAATGCAGTCAAGGTTAGCGAGCGGGGGGATGAGATGTGATATAACAGATCAAACCTCAGATGTCCCCTAATGGCAACAATGTTTCTTCTCCTGAATCAATTGACTGTGAAGGAGAAGTAGATGGTTGCCATACCATGCGGCCTTTGACGCTCGCATTTGTAATTAATTTTTCGAAATCAATGAGTCAGAGGAGAAAAATTATTCAGGTTTACGTTTCCTCCATCCCAACAGCCTGTCTTTTTTAATGCTTCTTTCAATACCTCTATAACGGGTCTTTCATGAAGCCTTCTATTTCTTTTTTTTGTCTACAGAGCTGAGATCTGCCACATGTTGTACACCTGTTCGGGCATTTTCACAGCACACGCCTTGGAACAGGTACTGGTTCCACTGTTTCTGCTCCAGGTAGACGTACGTTCACAGGTCCCTTCATCTTCATTACCCAACAAAGAAAGGTGTTGCTTCAGGGCGCAGACTCCATTATTAGCTGACTGTGTCCAGTGATGGCAATAAGCTGGCTGAGTTATCCCTAAGGACCTCTAGTAGACCTGTGCGCTGCCTGCAGGTTGCCTGAGGGGAGAGACGGCAAGGATCTCAACAACGGCTCTCTCGTTTGATGCCACGTCACCCATGAAGTGTAGAGATGGCAGGTGGCTTGGAAGAGGTATCTAGTTGAGAGACGCTACGGATAGAAGGCTTCAATAAAAATTGTGGACTATATTTTACATGAGCTGAACTGTTAAGCAGTGATGTATAGTAATGTAACTCTGGCTACAGATTGTGGATTAAATACCCGCAGGAGCTTCACAGGTATAGCTGTGCTATTTCAGGGCGATTTAAACAGGACATTTAATTTTGGCCTCTCAGAAAAACAGTTGCTTTAAGCCATGTTCCGAACATCTCCCCTCCCCCCGAGGGTCTTCCTGCAGTGCAGAATGCTGAAGTCCCTCACAACTCTGATCCATTTTTTTTCTTTTTTTTTTTCATGTTATATTTTGGAAGGAGCAGAAGGCACTGGGTGGAGGCTGAGGGGGCTGAATGACACAGGCCCCAAACCCCTTTCACTGCTAATACCAGCCTTTGATTAAAGTTCACCACGACAACCAGCCCTAGTTGCTCTGAGTGCAGAGTTCGCTTAGATCTGTGTCAGCCACTGAGACACCGAATGATGTAAATAAGTTGCCATCCTCAACCCCAAACCCCCACTACTGACTGCTCAAGTGGCTGCAGGTTCCTGGATAGCACGCGCCTGCAGCCTTAAATGTGCAGCTTTCAGTCATTGCAAGCTCTGCTGCATGCCACAGCGGGACCTCAGGTCTGGAAAGCGTCGTGTGAAAAGGAAGCAATCGTCTGGTTAGGGATGGTCTTGGGGGGGGTGCTCACATTGCTTTCTGGGCACCTGAACCAATAAATGTCAGGGTTGTCATCTCGCCGACGACCATGTGAAGCTGTACATTTTTATACATCTCGCTCCACTATATTTAACCGATTCTTGTAATTGATTAATGCTCATTTGCATGCGACACTGACAGCCACTGATTAATAGTCCAAAAAAAAAAAAAAAAAGCAAAATTTCCCATTTATTTTACTGGAACATTTCGTGGGAATTTTCATGGATTAAGTTTCTTTTTTAAACATGGCTATTGGTGAGCCAAATTATCAGCATGGGCGTGCCACAATTTTCTTACTAATAGGAGAGGCACCAGATCCCAGATGTTTACGCAAGTAGAAGAGCGATTTTACGGCTCCGTTTCCAAGGAGCGCATCCCAAGCCAATAAATACAGCCAGTCAAACCCACCAACACGATCTCGCACTTTTACGCACTGAAAATTCCCTGTACTTCAGCCGGATTTATTCAATCCCGCACGGCTGTTATTTGCCTGTAACTGACAGGTGTTTACATGTTTGTTTCCTATTGGCTGGTATTGATGAAGGTGGGGTTTGAGTCTGTGCCTTTTGGAGCGCTTTCTGAAAAAACCGCATGAGTTTGTCAAAGCCGATGCCGCTGGTTAGGAAGCGGCAGTGTATCGTCATGAAAGGCGTGCAAGATGAAAGCGCAGCTAATCGAATTAATTTCGCTGTAATGTGGACATCAGAATAAGTTAAGTGAATTAGAGGCGATTGGAGGACGAGGTCGTCGCTGCCTAGGAAAAGCGCAGGAACTTCCATGGGGAACGTGAAGGAGGATAACCTAAAAACCTAAATGCTTTCAAACCAATCGGTCCAAGTAGACACTGTGACCGGGGATTCCTTGCCGTGATGTTCCTCAGAGTGTAGACGGGCTTTGGAGTGTTATGAGGCGCCATGGCGTGGCGTGATCTTGGGGTTCAGATGCTTCTTGCCACCGCAGGGGCTTTTACAGCTTTCAGCCTGATGACTATAGCTATAGGCACGGACTACTGGCTTTACTCCCGAGCCTACATATGTAACGCCACCAACATCAGCGCGGACGACATCCAGACGCAACCAAAGAAAACCAAAGGCGATCTTACGCATTCCGGCTTGTGGAGAATCTGTTGCATCGAAGGTACCCGACACGCTGCTTTGAATCTTTTTTTTTTTTTTTTAAATCATTAAAATATGCTAAAGTGATTCAAAGTAGATAATGATATTTTTCATAGTTGTATGGAAAACGTTGGATGAATGCTGTATGTGAAATAACGCGCCTTACATGATGAGCGTGTGTCAGCGTTTTGCTCTTAAGCAAAAGTCAGGGAGATGCTCCATGTCGAGGGAGCAACAGTGAAAAGGGAAGTGAGGAGACGTGATCTGACACGGCGTGGTCAAATGTGGCGCAAAGTAAACTTACCTCCGCATGATTAGACACCAAGCCTCAGGTGGAGACGGAATTCTGTCCGAAATGAGCGTTTTGGGGGGCCTGTTTAAGATGGAATATAAAACCTGCGTTTTATAAAGAACAATTTCAAATACCCAGAGGGTAGAAAGGCGAACAACTACTCACATATTAGTTACACTATACATCGTTCTGTTTAAGGCAGGATGTTGGAAGTTTGGGGATAAAAACTGCTAAAGCGGCCTGTTTAATAAAGTGCACTCTGGAAAGAGCGACTGGAGATGCTCTTCATGACTCTGCCTTCATTCAGCTCTTTTTTTTTTTTTTGTATTTAATGCTGTTGCTTGGCAACCCCATCTCCGAAATTGCTATGGAAACATAGATACGATTTAAAAATAGACGATTTGGTAAGCTTTTGGCCATTGTTTAGAGGGGGAAAATAAAAACAAATAAATCTGAGATCTGGAATTTCTTTCTTATGTTCCAGCATAATGCCCGCCGTCTTTCCCCCTGTTTAATGTAGCTTTTGAGCTCATGAGTTGTTTGTTCAGTGCTAATTAAACAAAGGATTGATGTCTCAGTATATAAGGCTCGCCTGTAGTTTTTGACGTCTCTGACTGCGGGAAAAAAAAAGCTTTTATTTAGCTGACAAGCGACATTTTAACTGCTTATGTGCCAAAAGATTCTGTGCCAAGAGATCGCAGATTAATGTAGTTTTCTTTTCTGATTATTTTATTTCTATGTGGAGAGGCGCCAGTTACAGTGACGGATAATTTCTTGCACCTCGGATTCATGTTAAAATTGAAATAACTTTAACTTGCCTTTATTCGAGCAGTAATACAGCTAAACAGCAGCATACTTTATACATAATTCATCATTAAAGGCTGCAAATTTTGCATTAAAGATGAATTTTACCACCAAATTGTTATTCCTTGGTTTCCTCAGCGCAGCCTTACCATTCCGTTTAGTCTTATATTTTTTGAGAATCCCCTCCTGCAGGTTTGGCCCCGATCGCCGGGCGTCCGTTTCCGACACGCCGCTTATGTAAAGAGCGTCCGCAGGGAGGACGCCGGCATCGGCAGACTGATCACGAAGCAACCCTCCGCTTCGCTTTGATGCACCCTGTAATGCATTTTGTATGTAATTGTATTTGGAATGGATATAAGTTGAATTACACTCGATGCACACGTCAAAATCTGAAAGGAACCGAAATTATTATATAGCCATCGAACCAATCATGAAATTCATAGTAATACCGCCTGCCATGTTATTTCATGACTGATGAAATTAAGATTAAATAATAAACCTACGCAACGAGACCGTTTACTTGGTTCAGTGTGTATATAGTGTGTATCTGTGATTTTCCTTGTTTAGTTCTTTTGGTGCACTCTTTCCAACTCGAGTTATGTCTCCAGTGGTGCTAGTGCATCTTTAATAGTTTATTACTCTAATACTCTATTAATGCTGCGCTGCTCCAATTTAGCCAATGCACAAAATTACACTAGCGTATCTGCATCTGATAGGCTACTGCTGTAATGCCCAACTTATTGAACAAACTTCTGGCAAATGCTGGATTGCAGTATGGCTGCTCTCAGACTTTAATATATTGCTGTCATTCTGTCTGACATACCGTACACAGCCAGGTGAGACAGATATTAGGGCGCTACTGTTTTTCACTACTCCGACTTTTACTCAGGGCATTTGTTTACCACCTGGACCTTACTGGATGACCTGTGGAAGAACGGCATGGCCCCGTTGTCATGACGATGCAAATTAGCGAGATACAGACAGGCAGGGAGAAAGGTGTGTGAACTGATGGAGGCTAGAGGGAACTAGGGGTTTCCTGTGAAAAACATGGCAATGCTATTTAAGCGCTTAAGAGCGAGACGGTTCATTGTAACATTACTGCAATGTTTATGTGACTGTGTGTGTTTTCCTGTTTACAGTATACACTGCACGTTGTTTTACTTCAATAGATGTGCAACTGTAGAAAAATTGTTTCTCCTTTTATTATTCAAGCAAATGGAGGCAGCCGCTTTGTAATCAGGGAGTGAAGTTGCAAACATGGGAATATCTGTTCCCCTCTTGTTGCACCCAAGGCTCTCAAGCAGAATTACTTCAGCAAAATAACCAGCCATGCAAATAGGTTACAGTGCACGTTGTGAGCTGTGTAAATTACTTTGGGCAAACGCATTCGCTGAGCGAATGAAGCACAGACGGGGCTGTGATTCCCATGCCTCCCCACAGGTCTGTAATGAAAGCGCAGCGGCAGAGGGACCTGGCCATCACTGCCAAGGATAATGATTCGCATACACTGTAGACATAGAGGCCCATGTACGCATTTTGCTTACAACACACATCGGTATCAATTTTAATGGAAATGTCATAACAGGGACTTGACCCCCCCCCCTCGTATTTCGGTACGACAATCGAACACCGTAGACATACACGCCCGTGCACACATTTGTTTTGCTTATAACACACATCGGTATCAGTTTTAATGGAAATTTCGTAAAAGGGCCTTGAACCTCTTTGTATTTAGGTGTTCACGGTTGCTATGATGGTTCCCTGGGACTCATTCCATTGTCTTTTATGTTGAGCTTTGGGCCCTGTGGCAAACCAGTAAGACATTGGTTCCAAACTGAAAATTTCACTGGGCCATGTTTTACAAGGGAAGGGAACAGGAGGCACACCATTTATTGGTTTGTTGAAGTGAGAAGGTCTCCCATCGGGTGGAAGGGGGTCGGCTTGTCAGGATGTGGGAAGAAAATGAAGTTATCCACTGATCCTGAAGGAAATCAGTCATTTCATAAGGTTTGATGATGCCAGAGGTATTGAATTTTAACTGGGCCAACACTTCAGTAAATGATGCCAACATTATTACACGTCTGGGTGGGTTAACTGATATCGGCAGAAAAAACAGGGGGAGTAAAACGGATCATTATTGGCAGTTTCTTCTGCCGTGTCTTGGATATGTTCTTAATTTATTCACATTATCATGGAGTGTTTCACACCATCTCTCTGCAAGTAGACTGGCAATGACTGAGGCAGGCAATTGGGAATGTCAGTTGAGGGACTTGGTGTTTTGAGAAGCGGGGGATGGGGGGGTTGCAAAAGTGACACAATGAAGAACAATGAAGATGTCAAAGGCGTCCTCGGAGGTGCTCTGGAAATCTGATTATTGGTTCAGAACTATGGTTGCCATGGAGAGAAGGTGCTGTGCTCTGGGCAATGGCAGGACAGCGGCCCGTTACACGTTGGAGCGGTCGGTGCCGGTTGGCGAGTTTTAGCAATTGTTTTGAGAGCCGTAGGCCAACCAAGTCTCCACAGGCTGTCAGTGGTGGCTGGGACTGGTGGCACATTCTAGGTGAACACAGTTCATAATGTGCTGCGATCTGCTTTTGCTAAAGGTCACAATTGAAGCCGAATGTAATTACGATTTGGGTATCATAATTGCGTCTTGGCGGAACTAATCTTGCGTTGCTGCAATGTTCAGCGGCTCTCAGAAGAGAGCAAAAAAAAAAAAGTAAGAGCAACTCTTCTGGACATTCTAACATCGTAGAAGGACTTCGAGCGTTGAAGCCGTTCTCTGACAAAGGCACTTTGCTTCTGTTGAGTAGCTGGCTGCCCCTGATGGTTGTGTTCATGACTCAAGATGCAGCCAAGACACAGAGGCAGTGGAGCTGTGATTCTGATCAGAGAGATTGCAGAACTGTTCGCTCTTGTCAAGCAACTGATGCTCCTTAACACTGAGACACCGAGAACTAGACGTGTTAATGCATAGCTGCTTCTATAAGTTTCCCCTTAAATAGTTGCTCATTTTTTTGACAATGACCAGACTTGTGACCCACTTCTTGAGACCTATTTAATTATAATTAATTGGCTGTTCCTGATTAAATGCTAGACCCAATTAAAACCGTGCTGTGACACAATGGCATTGTTGTATATGGTGGCATGGAGACTTGGTCAAACCCAAAGGTGTGCAATCTGCAATGACTGTCACATTTTTATGGTGTGGGACCTCGCCTAGACACGTCATCCTCTATGGCTCGAAGGTGCCTTGAAAGCAAAATCGTCATACATCAGTCAACACAAGCTGTGGTGCAGAATAAAACGATTGTGTTTATATTGACTTTTTGGAGTTTTGTCCACTCTAATACTTGTTGTTTCTTCCCCCACATTTTCGCCAGTCAGGGAATGGCCAGTCAGTCCAGTCGCAGGTCTTCCCGTCAACGTTTGCCAGTTTATGAACAACAAAAATTAGCACACACTGGCTGTCAGTATCTGCTTCCTTTTTCACTCTGAAGAGCTTCATTGAGCAAAGGATGTTACTTGTAGCGATAGCTTTTAGCCTGCTGACAGTAGGTAGAGAAGGAGGGACCCCCAAACGTGAAACACCTCTGATTGGCCAGTTCTGCTTTCCCTATTGCAAAACTTGGTGTGACACTTGGGCAGAGTGCATGTGACTTGCTTCCAGCTGGTGCACCACTGAGGAACCTTACACCATTTGATTTCTCACCGGTACATGTCAGATTACTTTGTTCAAAGCAACTGCCATCGCTTTGCAGATTGCATAAATAAGTTTAAAGCAAAACAGCCTCACCCTTGGGAGTACAAGCAAACGGTCTATAGACGCCCCGGTGATAATGTTGAAATCTTTTTGTCAACGTTGTCTTGGCATATGAAGTCTTAGACCTGCACAAAGCAGAATACCAAAAATAAACAGCCAAAATAACTAATCCTTCTATTCAAGATTCGATACGAAACGTGTCCTCTACTGATAAGGCAAAACGCTGTTATAAAGAACTTGGCTCTTGTGATGTGGAACACGTGGATTTGTAGACGACTCTGGGCATTTTGTTATTTGGTTATGCCTTGACAACATCAAGGGGAATGATGAAGTCTGCTGAAGTCACAGCTCTTTGCTGAAACGTGCGACTGCGGCGACAGAATGCTGGTGTTCGTTGTAGGCCTGGTCGTAGAGCGAGTGGAGGCCTCCTTATCTGACCAACCACAGCTTATGAACAGGAGTCGAGGCCAGCTTTATGGTCGCTTCTGGGATTGGAGATAATTTGTGTCCCTCTGGCTAGCTGTTTTTTTGGAGCACTAGTGCGCTTCACATTCACTTAAAAAAAAAAAAAATGAAATTGCCAAGCTGTGAAGGCTGGTTTGACTCACAGGTTAGTCCATGTAGAGCAGGGATCTGCTGGTGCCAGAGAGAAACGTGTCACCAAGCTGGGTCAGATGGGGTGCAGTTCCGCTCACGTTTCTGTGTCAGAGCTGAACTCGCTGGAACGATGGGGGTTGTGTCCGCTGCTCTGTTGCTGTGGTGAAGCTCTCATGTTTGCATTTGTGTAATTGTGCCACTCCGATTGGCCAGGCTTTGTACCATTTTTCACTGTATGGTTTCAATGAGCTTTATTTCACAGCAATATATTTTATTTCTGTTTGTGACTTTATGATGTATAATACCATGCCAGCTGTCCTGAAGAATATCCTGAAAAAACTCAGTCAGGTGTTTTTGAACTCCACTGTTATTTATTGTTAGTTAACCATGATATATTTGGAGGTTCCCAACTGTAGAAGATCAGTGAAACCGATAGCCGTTATTTAGGGCTGTGCATTGTCTAATCTGCATGGTTTGGCTGTGTGGCACAAAGTGAACGCCATATGATTTTGACTGATAGACACTTTGAAATGTCAGAGAGCCTCCGGTGACTTCCTTCTATCTGACCTGCCGTCCCCCGAAGACCACAGTCATTCGCACCCATGACAGGTGGTCATGGAAATGAGCTGTAGCAGTAGAGCGGGTGGGACTGCGGTCGCACTGGGACGTGTTGCATAGAACTGTCTCTGAACTGCGGTTCTTGACCTTCAGAGGCTGGGATGGAGGTGAGAGGTTGCACTGTGTGGCTTCAAAGTCCCTTTACTGTCTTTTAACCAGCCACCTTTCAGCGATTCTTCCCTTTTCACAGAAGCCACAGCTCAGGCTGACACAGTGGGATGCAGACGATGTCCTGGCAGGTCTGCGTTGCAGGTTGCGTCTAATACTCTCTATCTATGACTTGTGTGTCGTAGGTATCAATAAGGGCAGCTGTTACAGGATCAACCATTTCCCGGATGACAATGACTATGACACAGACAGCTCCGAGTACCTCTTACGTGAGTACGTCTTTAATCCACTGCCCCCTTTCCCTATCAAGATATTTCGGTAGTGAAGCCTTGTTCTTCATCTGTTTTTTCTTTTAACAGCTGCATTTATTCCAGTCATCATGCATTTATGTCACTCGATGTTCAAGCACAGATAATTAGCTGTTCCTTTCCTGAGGTACACACTTACACTACCTTATAGGTAACAGTGTGTCCAGCTAAGGACTCGAACCTTGGACCTTGGACTTCTGATAGAAAGTCAATCCAGGCACTACCTTCGATAGCCTATGATGATGCCTGCTAAGCTACGCTAATGTCTCTTACATGTAGATAAATAATGGTAACCCCTGCTATCACCTGTTACCCTGTGCTGTTGGGCTCCAGCACAGTGCTAATGCTTCTTGTTTCCTTTCAGGTATTGTTCGCGCCTCCAGCGTATTTCCCATCCTCAGCACCGTTCTACTGCTGCTCGGTGGCGTGTGTGTAGGAGTGGGTCGTATCTACGGCAACAGAAACAGCATCTTGCTTTGCGCCGGCATCCTGTTTGTGGCAGCAGGTATAACTGAGATGTTGGGTTAGATTCATGTGACAGGAAAAAAAAAAATTGTGACCAACGAAAATGTAAAATTTTATTCCAATTGAATAACTGTTGTTCTGTAGCCAAGGAGCTGGTACAACTATGAGGTTGTTTATTAAAAAAAAATCCTTTTGTTTGCAAGGAAAATTACTTAAAAACAGCAGCTTCAGCCTTTAATATATTCATACTCAGAAATGAACCTGACTCACTCCAGATTATAACGACCTCTCATTGTCACCTCCAGCACTGGAACAAATCGCATCCGTCTTGCAAATTCCGGATTGCTGTGATGTAACAAATTGTGTTTGAAGGCCATGGCGGCTATACCGCCGGTCAGGCTTTCCTCAGGCCGACGGAGAGCCGGGAAAAGCTGTCCTGTGCAGTCCGGAGTGTGTAGAGTGCTAAAAACAGAATCGGATACCCATGTCACACGGGCCAGTGAGATTCCGCTCCCTTCATGCCACTTCTCTTTCACTGTGCAGGTCTGAGCAACATCATTGGCATCATCGTCTACATCTCCAGTAACACCGGGGACCCCAGCGACAAGCGGGAGGAGGACAAGAAGAGCCAGTACAACTACGGCTGGTCCTTCTATTTCGGTGCGCTGTCCTTCATCCTGGCCGAGTCGATGGCCGTGCTGGCCGTGCACATCTACATCGAACGCAACAAGGAGCAGCGTTTCCGTTCACGCCGCCGCCCACACAAGTCCGCCTCGTCCTCATCCTCCTCCCCGTATTCGCGCATGCCCAGCTTCCGCTACCGCCGGCGCCGCTCCCGTTCCCGCTCCCGTTCCCGCTCCACCTCCCACTCCCGCTCCACCGAGCCTTCCAGGGAGCCATCGCCCGTGGGCCTCAAGATGCCCGGTCCCCCGGCTGGGGGTGACGTGTCCATGTACACCCTGAGCCGGGACCCACTCAAGGCGGGCACGGCCGCCTCCTACAGTCCCGAGCACGACTCCGACTTCCTGCACATCCACAACTGCTTCCCGAAAGACGTCAACGACACCCTCAACAAGAGGACGACACCTGTATGAAGGTTATGCCCCTCCCCCGTTGTTAGGGCCAATTTTAGGACCCTGACAACCAAATACGAACTTGTACTAAAATTTAAAAATCAACACTCTTCTGAATAAACAAAAAATCTCCTCTTACCTCTATTGAATATAAACAGAAAGAAAAGATGACACTTTGGGCTCAGAAGGCCTGTAGGATTTTATAATTTATTGAAAAGCTTACCTGTATTTTCTGCTGCAAACCAGACAATTTTTTGTGCCACACTGTATTGTAACTATTTTATTTCCATTTCCTAAGTAATTCTGAATTTTGATCATTCATTTTCTGATCTCCTTTGCTCGTTGCAATTTTGAACGACGGGCCCTGTGATTTATTTGCTTTGAGTCCTACCACTCAGCCTTGTACTGTGTTTTAACAAAAATTTTTAACAGATTCAATAACTGCCCACTCCCCCCGTTGCTTACTGTGTACGTGAGTGAGCTGTTGCCGCGTTTGTCACGTCTGTTTACAGCCGTCCTCACCTTTGAACTTTGGCTCCAGCAAATGCTGTTTTTGAAGTTCTTCCCTTAAAAGTTGAGACTCCTTTTGAGAGGAAAACGATGTACATCCTGTCCTGAAATTCACTTACAAGGAAATCTGATTTTCTGCATTCCCAGGTCTTCTTTAGGCTCAGGGAGGTAGCAATTTTACTCTGCTTTTGAAAAAGGCTAAATTTATTTATTTTTTTTAAGTATAGAAGAAAATGTGCTGTGTCCAAGCCTCCTGTTTCTGGATTTCTCAAGTATTTCCTCAATTCCCAAATAAGTGAGCTTCTAGGAGCAAAGGAAGGTGTTTTAACTCCGGAAACATGCAGCAATCAAATTGTGACATCAGTCAGAATTTAATGCTACATTTGGAGCAGTATGGTTTTGTTATTTAACTACAAACAACTAAATAATAAAACACTCAAAAAGCCGAAGCCCTCCGCTATAACCCACTGCCATGGTCCGTCGATTGACAAATCGGTTAACTTACTGGGTGCAATCAGCCCTCCGACGCTAACATCGTGCAGGACGTTTAGACAATCAGCACTTTAAACATGAGCCACTCTGCTTTGTACTGCCGGCACGACGCATCTGTGAGTTAAATCCAAGGAGGCCTTCATGCCAGGCCCAACGTGCCCGGCAAAAATAAGTGAAACTCTGCTGGATCGAGAAAAGAGGGTGGGAAAGACATTGACTCGGAAAACTCAAGCGATTGTTCACTTGTTTCTAAGGATTAGGAGCAGAGGACAGCAAATATCTACTCTTGAGCCCAAGGCTTCCTGCTTATTGTTAGTTCTTTCCTGTGATGAATTCGAAGAATCATCTTTCTTATTCCTGTATGCAGTGCTGGGGGGAGTTTCCACACTGGAGGAAAGAGCAGTTTTTCGAGGCTTTGAGTGCCATAAACATGCCCTGCTCTGCTGGTATCCACACACGCGGCTCATCCAGATTCACCGGGGGGCATTATTGGCTTCTGCTACCTCCGTTCACTGCTACCACACATACCCAATCTGCTCCGTATGCACAGACACAAGCGGCAAGATAACTTGCCACAAAGGAGACTCCGAACAGAACATCTGGGACCTAACGTGCACGAATCTCTATGTGTGTATGTTGTTGGTGTGGGTGTTGGTTCATGAGAGGCATGGTCAGGTGTCTTATGGGTTCCTCCCTAGCACAGCGTCCTCCATCCCAAGCTTCTAAAGCACAGCATGGAAGAGCAGACACTCAGAAGGGTGAATCACATTTCCTGTCCATGTCTCTCTGTCCATCAGTGACTCTAACAGATGATCTCACACTGAGCCAGACTGCAGGAGAAAGTCGTGTGAGGGGATGGAGGCCACTCCTGTAGATTTTCAATCTCACCGCTCCCCACACCTGTTAGGGTTCACATTTACCTGGATGTGGGTGTGATAGAGGACCTTCATCCATGAGTGTCGGAGCGCTGGGGGTGTCTAATAATCTGCTCAGACAGCGCTTCCATTAGTCTATCCCCACCCCAGCGTTGAGTTCTTCTGGTGTGCCAGTGGAACATCCTTTCCACAAAACCAGAAGCAGAAAAATACTGACTCGTATCGCCAACTCCCAACTCGGATGGCAGTGAACAAGATGGCCACTCTTGCGGATGGTTCCGAATGAATAGTTTGTCTCAGAAACCCAGCTGACAGGAGTCTGGATTTGGTGTAATTCGGTAGTGGATGTACTATGAGGTGGCTCCGGCCATTACGTACACGTTTTGGGACGTGTATTACCGTAGCCCACTTCCCAAAAAGTACACTTTCCGCCTTTGGATTTGAAGATCCAGGCTGTAGCTAGAAGCAGCTTCAGCCTCAAAACTGAGCATTGCCATAAATAACATTGGTGTGCTAGGACAGCGTGCCATGTTGGAGGGGGCAGTCTTACCCTTGGGAAAGATACTTAACCTGACTCACTTCAGTGAAATATGCAGCTGTATATCAATGGTCAAACTTGTAATCTGTTTAAGTTGCTTTGATAGGGGTGTTTGCTAAGCAAATAAAAATAACAGCAAAGCTTATCTAGTTGGAATCTGAGAACCCAATTACTATCTCTCTTTTATAAACACGTACGACAAAGGACTCTGTTTTATATACTGTATATAGTCAAAATACAAAAAAGAATACATTTATGGCTTTAGAAATCGTGTCTTATGAAAGCCTTACCTTTCCAGCAGAATTCAGGGGATGAGGAAGGTATAAAAGCAGGAAGCAATGGTACTTGTTGTCACAGTTATTTTATTTTGTATGCTTTTGATGTGTTGGATACCAGGACTCTTATTTTATACAACTTAAATAGAAAATTAAAGTTCAATCTGCTCTCTGTCCACCTTGAACAAAAGATACGTAATGTATATGCAGTCTTAGTATATAAGAATGTGCCACAAGTGGTGTGTATATATATAGTATTTCAAAGAACTGGTGTCGTCCGTAGATGACACTTGTTATCCATGTGTATGTTGTGTTTTGGATATTTAAAGTTATTTTGTGAAACAGAATTGTTTATTTTTGGGCATATTGGTTTGTGTCAGTGTTGTTCAGCTCAAGATGTGCCACCATATTGCTGTCCACAGATTTAAATTAAATCAGGGGCACAATTTTCTCAGTCACTTTGTGGCGTGTCTCTGGGGAGTTTCTGTACCTGGCGTCCTGCGTGGTATCTCTAATATTTAGTCTCTGTAAACGAAAAAGACCTTGTCATCTTTCCAGCCAATGGCAGCACTTTCAGGTCTGACTGAACTTCCTGTCTAGGTTTGTGATCAGATGACGACGGGAACCACCTTTCACCTGAACAAGTTGAGGAGGTGCTCTATACCTCCGTACGAGAAGAGCCGTGCCCACTGGACGGAGCACTGTGGGAAATGTACTTCTTTAGGGTTCTAGATGTCAGCACACCTTCAAACACCTGGGCTGCATGTAATCAAGCCAGGCAAAAATAGTTATTTATGCGTCATGTGGTAAGAAATAATTGTATGATAAAATATTTTTCTGTGTTTGTAAAATGGGTCTCCATCAGTGAGCACTGCCAAGCAGGTCATTTCACCTCAGGTAGTTGGCTGTGTCTTGCTTTGCGAGACCGCGGTGAACCCTGGGTCCTCCAGTAGGAGGATAGGACACTCTCACAGCGCATTGACTCACAGGTGACTCGGGGAAAACTGGACCAGTGGAATGCATCAGTTTTGCACAGTGTAATTTGGGTGGGGGGGGAGGGGGAGAGTAGGGTGATTCACAGGCAACACTTACGCAGGGAAATGCCAGAACTGGGTGTCACATGACACTCCTCTAGGCAAGTCAGGAGGAGCTGGGGAATTGGATATTTAGGGACATACTGCAGAGGGAAATTTGCTGTAAATTGTCTACCATGTCAGAGAAACCGCTGATCCAGGAAGAGGGAAGACGAAAAGAGACCCCTTAGGGTCCTATAGTGTACGTGCTTCATCACCTTCCTCACCTCCAAGACCTCTGTTACCCCCAAAATCCTGTAGGTAGATGAGGAAAAGACAATCAAGGATGCCACTACAAACTGTGGGTGTGCTCCAAATCAGTCTCCCAGTGCCAATGCAAGACCATAGTTTTCATGTGCTCACATACCACTGTGAATATGATCGCTCAGTTTGTCTGTGACGGGTCAATGTGCTGAACAACCCGGACGTCCAGCAGACGCACCAAGCTGCGTGCCATTAACACGGGGATCATGTGTCACAATGTTGGCCTTCAGTTCGGCACACAAAAGCAACAGATTTAACACTTGGGATGTCGCCTGTTATAATGGCTTAGAGCAGCGAACTGGGGATCATAACACCTTCAGTTATATGGTATTGTTGCACTCGCCATTCATCTGCCTGATCAGAGCTCAAGGCTATAGACAGACCAATGAAAAGACTGTCAGGGATGAAAATGGGTCAGGATCTTCCAAAAGTGGGCCAGCACAGTAAGTAGTTTATTAAAAGAGCAGGCACAGAGCGTCTCAAACTTAAGGTCAACGTACAAACGTTTGGTTGCAACTCCTGCTCCTCACCCACTTCCCCCTCACGTCCCGTCAACGGCATAAGCAGCAGCTCAGAGTGAGAGTCATGGTTAATCTGCTTAACAATTTTTAACCCAATAATTTAATTTAGTTTCATGCAAAGTCTTAACCTCATTCGTTCAATGAGCTAGAGCCTTGTGGAGATGGAGAATTCGATTAAGTAACGTGGAGCTGTATCGAACTGTAGGAGACATCGCACGTGTCTTTTTCGGAGCAGCTCTTGCGTAAATGTTGATTTATGGATGCACAGACCGCCCGGCTGCTCTTGGAGTAGGATTAAGATCAGCTCTGGAAAATCATCACCGCAATCGAATTAAAACATTCCAGCTCCAGATTGCAAATGTCTTCCAGAAGTTTAACAAAAACTTCACTTTCATATAGGACAATGCCATTTTCTCCCTTCATTTTGCTCCACATTATAAAAAAAGAAAGGCATCAACAGACACAGCAGCTGACTGTCTCTCCTTCTGATTGGAAGAAAAACTAGACCAGCTCATTACATGCCTGCCCTGCTTCCCACGAGGCTTGGTTTATGGACAGAGAGACACAGGAAAAGAACGTTCACACGAGCACTGAAAAACACGTAATATTCTTCACTACACTTTGGCCAAAAGATTCATACATCTGATATGACGTGCGCAACAAATGGTGAGAGAAAGCAGGTTCAGTTTTTAGGGAATCGTTCATGGCCTTCTTCCCATAGTCACACATGCTGGGTGGGGCTTGGATGAGGGTACAGTTCACACACGCAGCTGCAGAAACTCCAGGTTCAGCACCAGCAACCTGCATTGTCATCAAGCCCAGTGGAACACCAGCACAACTGGTGCCTGAGCCCTACCCCAGAAGGCTGAGTGGAAGGAGAGAGAGAGAGAGAGAGAGAGAGAGAGAGAGAGAGAGAGAGAGAGAGAGAGAGAGAGAGAGAGAGAAAAAAAAACACACGGAAAAATGTGACAGAGAGTGTGGTGTGTGAGAGAGAGACACTCCAG
>JAACJT020000037.1:2728739-2763570 GCA_009936485.2 Gymnarchus niloticus
AACCGGGGCGCGGAGGGGCGAAAAAAAAAAGGAGGGGGAAGGAGAGAGAGAGAGAGAGAGAGATAGAGAGAGAGAGAGAGAGAGAGAGAGAGAGAGAGAGAGAGAGAGTTAAAAAAAAATAAAACTAGGGCACTCTTATCTGGCCTCTTTTTTTTTCGATCAGGAGATTGAGATTGTGGGCACAAAGCTGGAGTGAAGAGGCAACAGTGACTGCCGAGCCGAAAACCCCAAGACGCCCCCCACTCCAGGAAGTGGTGCAAAGAGAGGGACCTGGAGCTCCATTCACACTCATCAGACATGAGGATCCCCAGCTTTGCTCACCCCCACCCCTCTCCTTGGCACAGCCACGTTTGAAAAGGAGAAGACAAAGGTGAGGGTCACCTTTCTAGTCATTCTGGTGGGCATCTAATCCATGTTAGTGGCCATGGTGTCGGATCGCTGGACAGTGCTGCACTTGCGGGGTGGAGCTTCTCAATGCCACCTGTGAAGCGGTGCACTTTGGCCTCTGGCAGCTTTGCAAGAAGAGCATCTTCATGACGGTGGAAGACCCTGGGGGCAGGAGCTGTGGCCCCATCAGCCTCCCTGGAGGTAAGAGCATGGCTTTTCTCAGCCCTGCAGCCAGAGTCACCTTAACAGACACACACGATTACAGCTTGTGACCCCACTGTTATTTGTTTAAACAGCAGAGCACGTTTACTGATCTACTGGATGTAGTGGTTAATTACCAGTTAAGCCAGCCTGGCACAAGGCAGCGGTCACTGTTCCTCTTCTTGGGCATAAAGTGGAAAGCTTTTGCAAGCCCAGTTCCTCAACCACAATGCCTCCTGCTGTACAGACGGAAGAATATGGGAAGAGAAAATCTCCATAACGTGATTTCCTTAGTTTTGCTTTCAGTGTGTCTGAAAATGTAGGCAATGCACTTCAATTTCTGAAATATCTGTTTTCATGTCCAGATTCACATGAAGTATTTGAACAACTCAGCCATGAAGATGTATCTTAGTAGGTTTAGTATGATTGTGTGGGCTTACATATACTCACATTTTCAGCTATCACATCAGGATCATCAGCTGTTAGTGACTCCAAAGCAGGTGTCAGATGCTGGTTACAAATTTGAATGCACATTTGTTGGTGTAAGCCCTATTAGTGACACTGCTGATGCGCTCTTGAAAAAGCAACTCAGTTTTCAAGTTGATATTGGAGATCAGAGATATGTATGTGTGTCTGAAGTCCCCTACATGGGGGTCACTTACTTTTAAGAAGCCTGATCAAATTCTCTCCTGGTTCATTCACATCCTGCTAGAAAAGGTGTTACCTGGGTACCATAGGTCCCTTGGCCCCCTTGCAAGGCCACTACTTCAAAGCCTTCCGCTTTTCATGCTGACCCACAATCTGACAGTCTTTCAAGACACTGACAACATGCAAATAATCTCCACTGATTTTTGATTTCATTTTTTTTTTTTTACATTTTGTTATATTCTGTTGTGGTTCTACCTTATGTGTATATTGTTTTAGTTTATTGTCATTTATATTAAGATGTTCTACTGTATATACGTGTATTGCTGTGTGTAATTCACAAAGAGCTTTGCTATTATAGATGCCGAGGCCTAGTCGTCCTCTATCATAGTGTCTGGTTGTCAAGGCTTATGTATAACACTGAGCCTCCTCAGATGGACATTTCATAAACAAGCAGCTAGCATAATCAGCAGGTTACCCCTCAATGTCAGAAACACGTGATTATCTGCATAAAAACCTGGATCTGTACCCTCATTGGCCAGCTGTTGACACCACTCATTAATGGGTGTGTCCAAGATGCAGATAGGTACTAAGAGGTTGATTTGGAACTAAAACCCCAGACTGCAGTTAATAGAGATTATTGATATATAGACAGTGCATCTCTGGACTGAATGCAGTGCTACTGGTGGTGAAGAGGGGGGTTAATTTTTGCTCAGGGCAATAGACTGTCCTGTTATCCTGATGGTAATCTCATTAGGCTGAAAGCCAGGTTGTTTTGGTTGTTCATTGAAAACTCACTTATTAAGGTAACAAATTGGTTTATAAATGGCACCTCTTGAATAAATTGTACACATACTATCAACAAAACATTATGACTTGAATCTCATCAGCCATGTCAGCTTTTAAGGGCCATGACCAAGTGTGCATACCCCATTTTCCCCCAGTACCATTGTTTACATTTTTACTTACAGATGTGGTTGTTATGACAACACATCTGTCTGGTGTGCCACCGTGTTCGGGAAGTTTATTATAAACTTGCAGCTTAGCAAGATACGTAACCTGGACAGAGTCAGTAAAATAATTGGCTTTGGCAGAAATGTACTGTTAAACAATACAGAGTCATTAAACACATGTTGACTTTTATAAGGAGGCATCACACATTGTACACTTTTTTCATTAACAATCTGTTCAATACCTTGGTTTCCTTTAACAGTTCTGCTAAAGTAAATCTTCGAGAATTCCCCTAGGAAACAAGAAAGCTTTAGGTCCTCATGTGTGAAACGCACGGGAGCCAAGACAGAAATTTTGGAACGCTTTTTTCTTCTTTCTTCCAGCCAAGAACTGCTCCTTATTCAAACATTTCACTTCAGGGGATAAAACAGAACTCTTTGAGGTTAAACCCCAGAAAGGCAGGTGGTGTTCTATTTTATTATACATCTCTGAGCCATAAAAGAACTTTATAAGACGTTGGAACAAAAGACAGGATGTTTAAACAATGTCGATATATTCTCAAAAGGCACAGAATTTTGGAGAACGGAAGCTGAAAAATAATTCGGCGCATTTCAATTCAAACCTATAGGTGACTTTTTTACATTGCGAGACGCGCACCGATACCCCTCTAAAACCTGAGTTTTAAATTGAGATATGAACCCATTTAGAGAATTATAGGGGGAAACAGCATTTACAGGTGGGGGATTTCCCAAAGGTGCATCGGCCACAGTGTGTCTGCCATGACCGCAGTGTGTGGTCCAGAGTGAACCGCCGAGAAACTGCGCTGTCCACACAGTCGGTGCTGAACTGAAATCAAACGCCTTTTCTTGATATCCGCTTTCGGCCTCCGTTAACGGAGTAACCAAAAGAAAAGGGTGAAAGCACCATACTTATGAATACTTGTGAATATTTCCCACAAGTGTTCCAAGCGTAAATAAGTATTAGACTAAAATGAGTTTTGAAATGTCTCATTGTGATTGTATCTTTCCGAAATGTCGGATTGTGCCCCTGGATTTTGAAGTATACATACTGAATGCAAACATCAACTTGTTTTATTTTCCAACGAATTGAAATGAATCGTTGATCTATGTATTATTTGATAAACTGCACTTTAGCCACTACAGTGTCAAAATGCATCCTTCTAGCTTAATTCAACGCACGATTAGTCACGCTTAATACATGCCTAATTCCCCCTTTTTCATCAGCACTTCTTTCCAGGGTACGACGTCTTCAGCCTAGCCTTCATGATGCTGGGTATTCTCTGTTTCATGGGACCGCCTGCCGAGGCCGGCTGGCGTGTTCTTCGCCTTCGCAGATGAAACCCAAGGAAAAGGAAGCGTTTGACACACAGCCCTGTGTATCTGCCTTGACTCATTCAGTCGGCGCTGGTGCTCAGAGACGCTCGCGTTCGTTTCAAAGCGACCGAAACGCTCTGTGCCCCCCTGGGGGTAATTAAGAAGGTACGCGTCTTGGCCCGTAGCAGAGCTGCAAAGACACTTGTTTAATCACATTTCTAGGTAGGCATATTGACTCTGCAGAACGGTGTTGTGTTAATAATCTTTATGGGTTTAAACATATGTTAATCCTCGTTACGTTATGTTGCCATAGGTGTCTAGGCCTCAGCCTCTCCCTTAGGCTGTCCCCAAAACCCTGTGCTGCTCCGTCAGGTCTCTGTATGATCATCTCTGGAGGGGACGCGTCAGTCCCTGAAGCGAATGATCGACAGCGACGACACCATCTGGATCGAGTACTACGACTCCTGGTCTTCTACGTGCGCCCGCTCAGCCTTCGTCCTCCTCTTCCTCAGCGGCATCGGCCGTCTCCATGCCCCACATACCCCGCAATCCCTGGGAGACCTGCATGGATGCTGAACCAGAGTCTCTCGAATACTACAAGAAGGTACAATTTAAACTGCCGCAGATGGACAGACGGAATCCGTGTCAGAGGACCCACGTCGTGTTTGTAAGTATCAACAAGTAAAATACACTACAACTAAACAAATGACTGTGCTCAAGTCAGATCATAGTGTTTCTGTCATTTTTTGTTGGTGTTGCTGTTGTTATTAAAGAACTAAAGGTGATTTGGCTTATAGTATAAGAATGTGCGGTCTGTAAATGGCCTGCTTTTAAATATGATTTGGCTTAATGTTAAATATTGACGCACGCATATTAGCGACAGACCACAAATTTCTTTTGTGGTTTAATTTTAATCAAAGCATGAAGTGTCACATTTCCACATTTGAAGTTGCCAAAATACAAGTTGTGGGTTTTATTATTATTTTAAATGTGAGGTGAAATTTGATTCAGACTTGATTAAACTTGATTAACGCAGGGGATCCGCATGTTCCTCCATAGGTGTAATCTCACAGAGACAGGAGCCTTGAGTGATTAACACACAGCAACCTAGCACCCATACATACTAATATGGAAGACTTTATAAAGCTGTAAGATGAAAATTGAATGAGAAAGGCCTGGAATAACCGCTGTGTTCAATGCACCTATTGCAGGTAGCTATAACATCTGAATGTTTTCTGTAAGTGGAATTCTAACAAGTAACAATCGTATCGAATACTTTTACAAGAACACACCACACGTTACATGAATAAAAAACCCTTTTCATCAAAACTCGGTGTATTTATAAACAGTATCTGTGATACAGAATTAACGTTCCCCATTTTCAGATCCAAAGTTGGGATGTATATTTCTGTTTCAAAATCTGGGTAAATTCCCCCTTCCAGCTGTTCTTTTCAAGTCAGCAGTGTTGGTTATTGATCCCTATTGAACCCTCCGTATTTTGAATATAATGAATAATGTGTTACGGGTAAGTCTTTGTTGGGTTATTTGTTAATTTTGCCAATAAATACAACGCCCTACATGGCAGTTTTCAGGGTGGAAACAATTTACAAGGTAACCTTTTGACACCTACAGTACCGTTCGCTTTCAACAACTGACGTGCAAAAACCGTGAATTTATTCTTTTTTTACAACTTCTGGGGTGAGGGTGACGTATACTGCATTTGTATTTTTGACAAGCGGCATTGTTCTGTACTAAGTCTTTCGATACATTAATTAAGGCACCATTGACTCCATCGGGTCAGCTTTTCTCTTCCAGATATCTGAGTGAAAAGAGAGATTAATCACATTTACATTTTTCACAATAAACCATCTTCATTGTACACATGGAATTTATTATGTAACCAAACTGTTGCCTTTTTCATGAAAATGCATTCACTGTGAACATGCACTTGTCATTTATTATTGTACACTTAAATAAAAATATTCAGAATATGCAAAATAACTGATTTTTTTTTTTTAATCTATGGGACATTCTAGCGTGTTACAATTTAGTTTGTTTCAGATGTTCACAACTGTATCATAAGGGTATATTTTTAAAATAATTTTAAACTGTTTTATTCTACTCATGTACCTTAAGTTCCTTCCGTGAGTCTGCAAGAAACCTTTCTGAGAACGTCCAGGTCTAGGCAAGCAGAAATCCTCCTTGGGTTGTATATATCGTCCAGATGACTGTATTTGAAGTGGGTTTATTTCAAATCAGCAAAGTAACAACTGTGTGGCTTTCTCTGACATTTGTAATTATATAGATTGTGTCTCTGCAGGAACATCTGAACTAGGTCAGGTCATGGGCTGCCTTTGTGTCGTCCTCTTCATCAACGGAGATCAGCACCATTGACAGTGTAAAACTGCATTTCTACACTGGGAGAAGTTAACATTGTGGATCAAGTCCATCTCACTTTGGCCATCACACCTTTAGCAGATGAATTTCCAAGCCAGCTGATCGGGGTACATGCTAAACTAACTACAGCGGCCATAAGAGGAGATGGGAAGGAATGACACTCACAGTGACTATTACCCAGTAGAGATGGGACAAATGAGGCTTCAGAACACATGGTGGGTGGGAGTATCCCCAACTGCCAATCAATGATGGCGATACACCCACCCACTGCCTCGTTGAAGCCTGATTTGTCCCATCAATACCGTCCAGAGTGTCTGTGTTTGTATGCAGTCTTAGTCTGATGATGAACATGCAAACTGCACTTCAGAATGGGTATCTCGCATTCTTTGACAAGTGTACTGCCAACAGTCTCTGAAAAAAGAAAAAAAAACTGGACTGTAGAAATAAATACATTTAAAATACATGTGGCAATTTGGCTTTCCCCTCAGATACACAAAGTTATTAAATAAAAAGCAACATGCTGTTATTCCAGTTTGGCAAGGAACTGGCCTTTGATGAGTGTGAAGAGACCTGATTCACTTTGCTGAGAACTTCTTCTGTCCAAGTCTACTACCAGAGGCATTGGGCTCCCGTTAAATTGTGGCCCCAACATTCTCTGGGGCATTGCTGTGCTGCCTACATGACCTGGATCTGCGCAGACAAACTGGACTAACAACAGCTTTGGGTCAAGTGAGAAAGTATTACTTGTACTGAGCCGAGCAGTCTCTAACTTCAGATAGTGTGTCATTCTGTACTCTCAGACATCCTTCAGATGAGCAATTGTTGACAATGAATTTGAAATTCTGCAAATTTCATAGCTGCTAATAACTAATGTTTGCATATGTCAACCTGAATTTGATGGTGAAAAATCACTTCCTGTGATTAATCCTGAATAGAAATCAGTAAGTTAACATATACAGTATCTCCATGAATTCTACCAAATTATCTGTAATAGTCTAGTTATTCCTTTCTTTTTGACATGTAAGGAAATAACATTTTATTCTCAGGTTATAAGAATTTATGACAAAAAAGATGACAGATTGCTTCCATCTAGTGCCAGAATAATGTATTGCAAAGTAAAATGATTATACCAGCTTGTGAACTGCTTAACTATATGACTGTATAATTGGATTTTAGATTAGATGATAAAAAGAACTGTTTACCATAGAGCACTACCGAGCTAAATGTAATTATGCCAGTTCTAAATGACTAGGTTACAAATTTGACATTAAAAAAGACATGAATTTTCATGACAGAAAATGCATAAACTATAACTTGTTTAAACATAAGACATGGCTCCTTGGTTTCAGTTTCTACTGAAGCCAAGAAAAATGAAACCAAACGCTTTTGACACTGCGACAGGACAGCCCCCCCACTTTCACCGGTGAAAACACAGATGACTTCAATGCCCACATGTTGGCTGGAGGCCTGTCTGGACTGAGAGCTTCACGCCGGATGCCTCCAGACGCCGTTTCTCCAGACAAGCCAGAGGAAAGTACATGTACTGCTGGGTACAGGAGTGGAAATACTGGGAAAGCAGCCCATGCCATCCTACACAGCTGGCACTATAAGCATGCCCGCTGCTCCGTTGGTAACATTTGACTATATTTCATCTATCCATTTTCCAACCGCTTATCCTGGAGGGGAGGGGGGGACTGGAGCCTCTCCCAGGGAGCACAGGGGACAAGGCAGGGGTTACACCCCCACCCAAATGCCAGTTCACTGTAGGGCACACACTCATACAAACACACATGCTATGGGCAATATGGAGACACGGTTAACTGCATAGCTTTGGACCATGGGAGGATACCTGCACTGCATGGGGCCAACATTTGACCCTTTAGCCTTGGATACAACAGTTTGACTCTTTAACCACTGCGAATACGTGCTGTCGATACGACAGACCATTCATCATCACGTAAGTCTTCTGAGTTAAAAAAAGGACCTGAATAATTCAGAACTCATTCAAAATTTATATATTCACGGTGGGTGCTCTCTCTTTGCAAGCTGCTTAAAAAATGGCTGCTGTTGTCCCTCCAGTCACTAATCAGTGACACACAGGTAAAAAAGATCACAGAAAAATGACTTTTTAAGTCATATCTTGCACCCAGCAATATATTTACTGGTCAGTTAATTTACAGTGCGTCATAACTATCATCCTGGCTGTTTTGATTCTCTGTTTAGTTCACTATATTAAATAATAGCAATGCTGAAACATGTGAAGGAATAAGGTTAGTTCATATAACTGCAAATGTACAGCTACAAGCCTCCTGCATGACCTGAGGTCAAAGGTGATCAAAATATGGCATTTAACACAAGACAATTAAGAAGATGAGACACAGAGTCTTTGAGGAGCCACTTTCAAAGTCTTTTTCATGAACAGGCCACATAATTGAAGTAAAAATGAAAATGGGATGTTGAATTTTATACACGCAAGGTTGCCTTCACAATTTCTATTCTCATTTTATGTGACGCATTTAATGAACCAGCTTTCTCTAAATTTCCGATTAAGGGGGATGTATTGATGCAGTGCCCCTGAACAACTATTCTGCTACAGGGCTAGGCCTAATTTCACCCCAGACAACAATTACTTTTTTATGTTTGTGTACCTGCAGGTCTAGTCTCTACTGTGTTTTCCTGCCCTGTGATAGCCCAAATAACTCTATGAGTAAGGTTAGGTAAAACTCATCCATGATGGCTATGGTACAGCTGTCCTATTTTCCTGGTTATAATAATCAGGTCATTTTCCATGTTTTGGTGTAGACATTTTGCTAAAATGTTCTAAATTAGCCCAATATTGCTAGTTTAGTAGCATAAAATCTTTGCCAGAGTTCTGAGGACTAAGAAAATCTTAGTAGAAGCCATTTCTGTGGGGTAGTCAATTAGTTCCTGTGGTAATTCTCAGAAAAGTTCATTCAAACTTGTTAGCTGAGAGAATACATTTTAAACTATTCATTTTTTATTGCTGTTTTCATCTACACTTGAAAATGTTTGACAGCTGAAGACCAAAACCAAGCTTTGTGTATATAAGAAAAGTTCTTCTAACTTCATATAGGTACTCACACAAAATAGAGGACTTGAGGTCGTCTTGTCTAAAATTTGAACGTCACAAGTATCCGTCACAGAATTTGCAACAAAATGTGTAAATTATGTTCTCCAGGAAAAGAATAGGGGCCACAACAATTAAAGTACTGCGCATATTGACTACCCTGAATCTGTATCTGTGATAAGTTAATTACATGTAGATTTTTCAAGTCTCTTTAAAACTTCATATGTACATTTTTTTGTAAAATAATTTTATTTAACAAAGAACTCAAAAAATACTATTGGCAAAATTACTAGCACCTTTTAGAAGTTGTAAGAAATAATTGCATTTCAAACAGGTAGCCTGAACTTCAGCTCATCGGTGACAACGTATAAGTAGTTTAAATAGAGAACAGGTGATTCGACAGGTGTTTGATATTTTAGTTCAACAGCTAATTTTGGGCAACCTTAGCTGTTCGAAGTCTAATTCAGCTAGCTAAGGAAGCATACCATACATGCTAAACAATATGTACATATGAAAACACCACACGCGTAGAAAATAATTTACCTACATAAATATTGTAACATCAAACACCTGTCCAGGCGCGACTTGATGACGTCGGCCGCCAACGTGTAATGTACATATAGCCAATGTCCTTCGGAGTAATTCGGCTGTTTATTGTGTTTCAGGTGTGTTGTGTCTCCCTCATCACTTAGATTTGCTAGGTTTAACTTATCCTTCCCTTGTGGTTTTCCCCTTCATGCTCAATGGTAAAAATAACCGCGTCTTGTCCGTATCCCAATGTGTATTTCCTTCTTTGTGTAGTTAATTATTAATTGATCATTCTTGCCTTGGTTATTGGTTTATAATTAACGGCATTTCGCTATGCAGTGTGTTTCATACTAGTACATCGTCGACTCGGCTTCACAATATAAATTTATTGGGGAATAATATGATTTGCGCATCTGATCTGAATGCCGCTTGGATGGCTCTCAAGGTACATCCCATTGGGTGGATTGACCCAGCACACCCTGGAGGGTCTGTAGCTCCCGCATGGCTCGGGAGCCTTTTGGGATCTCCCAGAACGAGCTAGAGCTTGTGGCCGTGGAAATAGCCGGCTGGTCTGACCTGCTCGGCATGCTGCCACTGCGACTCTCATGGGAAAACGGCAATGATAATAATGAATATTATTAGAAGGGGGGGAAATCTTAATTCAGTATATTCTGTTTGAGAATATTTTGAGATTTGATTATATATAAAGAAGCCTTATTAGCCACTTTGAAAAAGGATCTTTTATGGCACCTAGTGCCTGTATGAAGACATTGCAAGTCAGGTCTTGACGCTGTTCAAGGGAGAACGAAGATTTTGAAACCTGTGGTGTGCGGGATTTTTCGAGGTATTTCAGTCATCGAGTAGTTTAAGCAACCTCGCATTGTTTAATTTAATTGGATCTCGTTGAGTTTAACCACGCAGTGATTTAATTCGTTTAACACAGGTACAACTAGAATCTTATTCTGTTAGTCCTTTAAGGTCAAATTCTGGAATTGAATGTGTTTTGGTTTGTATGTCCAGTGATTTACTATGGTTCCACTATTCTGCTTTGGGAGTCTTTTCACTGTTTTGGCTGTTAGGTGACACTACTTTTTTAGTGTCATCCACCTAAGACACCCAATGTGTATGGGTAATAGTATCAAACAATTTCTGGCAACATCTGTGACGACACTTGGATGTAGGGAATGCACTCCTGATTTAACTATTATAAAGCCGCGATGAATCCTATTTGCCTGACAGAATAGGATTATATTTAATCAGATTCCATTTTGTGTGTTTTAATTGTATTTAGGTGTTTACTCCAGGCTCACCAGATCAGACTGCTTGTTATTAAATTCAGGACAACACTCTTCAGATTCTAAATGAATGTGCTAATGAATTTATCCTGCTCCGTGCCAGCCAGAGAAGGACGGTTTCCCCCTTGAGTCTAGTTCCTCCCAGAGTTTCTTCCTCCTGAGGGAGTTTTTCCCTTACCGCTATCGCCTTTAGCTTACTCTCTGGGGACCCAGAGCCTAGGACTATGTAAAGCTCTTTGTGAAAGTGCTTCTTGTTAAAGGTGGTATTTAAATAAAATTGAATTGAAAATGAATCAAAACATGGTAGCAATCTAAGCTGACCAAAATTCCTGTACTATTTGTCATGCATCTTTGAAATATGAACATTCCATAACATGCGAATTGTACAAAATAAATGTCACACCTGAACCTTATTTCTATTTAATGGCTATTTTGCAAAGGCTGTTGTGACTAAAAGTACAGTTTACAGGTTTCCTTGCTGCAGTTGGCTGTCGTCTTTCAGGATGTACGGAAAGACATACCTAATGTGATGTTTGCATGTAGCCACCTCAGATGCTTTATTTTGATCCTCATGAATAATTAATTTGTAAGAATTCAGCTTGGACTCTAAAACAAGAGAGAGCACTGTTCAGTTCTGTCTGGCTGTAGTATCTGGACCACAGCATGTATGCTGGTATTGGCTGCTGAGGAAAAAGTGTCAAATAACAAACTCCACTTTTTTTGCATATAGTCAGGAAATTATATTGATGTATGTTCATAAGTCAGCTAAACGCAGAGAACTTGTAGGAGTATTTTAAAATATGTTCAGTCTTTCCAAGATGTTGTACATCATAAATATGGTTCAGGTATGTTTAGAGGCACCATAACTGAGAAATTTTGCCCAAGTGTAACTCAATTAATTACTCAAAATAAAAGTCGTCAGAGCTTTTGGAGAAAAGAGGCTCCACTGTACCTCAGCTCCACTCCTGGAAAAACGTATGTATTTTCAGAACACTACCTGTATTTCTTGGATTGAATTTTAACTTTTCCATTTGCTTCCTGATTTTGGCTAGTGCCCTTGTTAGCCAAGTGTACTCAATTTCCTCATTAGACTACAGAAAGTAAGGGAGTCGGACATGGGCGTCGCTAGACCCCTTTTACTGGGGCGTGTGCCCCAGTATTTGTGTGCTGTGCCCCCATGTGAATTCTCAGATTCGGCGTTCAACAACATATGGGTAATGGGGGGGTGAGGGGGCCTGTGCCCCAGTAGAGCTTTATGTCTAGCCACATCCCTGGAGCCAGGGAAAAATGATTAGTCTATCAATTATAATTTATACTGTAGTGCTAAATGTTTGCTAAATATTATGTTGTTAAACTTGATTTATTTGTCATATAAGCAGGGCCATAGCTATTGAGGTAAGAGGTGGTGATGATTCTGGGGGCCCACAGCTGATGGAGGGGCCCTAGAATATATCCCACACACTATATAGCACATAGGTGTACATCTGGGGGCCCAGAGCAAAATTCCTTCTGGGGCCCAGATTTCCTTCCAATGGCCCTGCATATACTGTATAAAGATATAAAATGGGATATATTTTAGTTCTTTCTTATGTTGTAATGACCACACGGGAAAGGATCCAAGTGCAGAATATAGGCTTTAATCGGGAGTCATAGCCAGGCAGAGTCAGTACTAGAAGAGAACTTTCCAAAACCAGGGGGGAAATCCGAAATCGGAGTTGTCTTGTACAGGCAGAAGACAGCAACCAATCGGCAATCGGGAAGGCAGACAAATCCAACATGCCAGGCAAACTCAGAACAACCAGGCAACTTGCTAGGATTGAAGACGTTATGTATGAATTAAACTCAGTACCTCACAATAACTGCCAGACTTGAAAGGCACTATATGCATTCCCAGGCCACAAGGCTAATACTACGAGGAGGGGGATCGCTGATTAGCTGGGCGTGGCTAGCTGGTCGCAGGCATGACAAATGTGTATGCATATATAAATATCTTCCGCATAAATATTATCTAAATGAATTGTTTTAAGGATAACCACCTTGCAAATTGTGTTGCTTTTTGTTTAACAGCAACTTGGTAATAAATATAAAGGTGCATTTAAAATTTCATTTTGCATTACCTATAATTTGTTAAATACAGTTATGGCCAACAATATTTCCAAGATTATTTGTAAAAAAATCTTATTTCATAAAGACCTCCAAAAATGGTATTGGCAAATTATTAGCACCTTTTACAAGTTGTAAGAAATAATTGGATTTCAAGCAGGTAAATCTGCTGTAATCTGTACTTCAACTCATCCGTGACAACGTATATATGCTGGCAATTTAAAAGCCACATATTCATCCAGTTTAATTAGAGAACAAGTGATTCGACTGGTGTTTGATATGCTGGCGTGTTTCACACTGAGCATGGAGAAAAGACAGAAAAACAGAGAAATGACTGTGGAGGTGAGAAAGAAAATTGTAGCATAACATGGACAGTTGCATAGCTACAAATCCATCTTTAGAGACGTTCATATGCCTGTATCCACTGTACATACATCACTAAGAAGTTTAAAGTACATGACCTGTACCCAACCTCCATGGACATGGATGGAAGAGATGGGTGTCTTGAAATTGTGCATTGTATCATGTAATCTGAAGATTACCAAGGTATTTTGGAGTGCAATGTAGGACCCAGTGTCAGAAAGCTTGGTCTCTGTTGAAGGTCGTTGGTCTTTCAGCAAGACAATGACCCAAAGCAGACTTCATAAAGCACCCTGATATGGTTTAAAAACAAGCTCCGGAATGTTTTGAAGTGGCCAGCAATGAGTCCTGGTCTAAATCCCATTAAACACCAGCAGGGAGATCTGAAAAGTGCAGTTGGGGGAAGGCAGTCATCAAGTCTGGCATATCTGGAGCAGTTTGCAAATGAAGAATGACCCAGAATTGCAGTAGAGAGGTTCAAACAGCTTATTCAGGGTTACAGGAAGGACTTGATTGCAGTTATTCTCTTCGAAGGGTGTGTTACTCATTGTTGAGTTTATAGTGCCAGTAATTCTGTTAATGCCATTTTTGGGGTTCTGTGTGAAATAAGATTAGATTTGGCTGTTTTTTGTGTTCTCCCAATGCAAATGAAGTACATAAGTTAACACAAAAACATTTTGTAATGTCAACAATTTTATAGAATTGTTGTATTATCTGGGAAAAAAAAAATCGCTGCAGCAGAAATATTTTTGGCCGCAACTGTAGTGTTACAGCTTAGCATAATAGCGCATATTAACACAACTTCCAAACTTATAAAGTGCCGCTATTAAAAGAACCGTATTTATTATTCTTAAGTACGGCACTTTTTTTTGCTTCATACGAACGGCCATTCGTTCGATTTATAAAACGCCATGAGATACAGTATACACACGGATTATTTACGAAAACCAGCAGTTCAGGCTTTCGGCCGATGAATCCTGAAATCGATCAAATATAGGCTAATAATACGCATCCCTCCCCGTTCAGCGGCGGTCGTCCAGGATTGGCCCAGTGCTTCGAACGCCTGTGCGAGGTCGTCTGTACCGTATATAGAGAGCCTCCGCAGCCTTTCTGCGCCGTAGTTTAACTTCTGTCATCATCAAGCAGAACTTACCATTCAAACCAAACCTAGAGATTCCTGTACAAGTTCTACCAAAAAAGTGAAAAGAGCCTTATATTGATTTATGAATATGTTAATTGTTTAAGCCTTCAGACAACATATATCAGCTGAAATCAGTTGGTAAGGCATGTTGGTTTCTGGTGCATAGTGTGGGAAGTTGGGTACATTTTTTGATGCTGTGACAGCTGCGTATGCTTGAAAATGTAGATCTATTGGTAAATCTACTAGTGAGTGATGAAAACCACCTGATGGAATAACCCGCTAGTTTCGGATCATCTTGGCTGGGGAGTACACCCTGTTTTGCTTTTCCGTTTCAAAATCTGATGTCGCACGTTTTCGGAAGTTTTTTTTTTTCCTGCCATACAATGGTCGACTGCACCAGTTATTCGCCCAATAATCCATGTATTTTTCGCACCAATTTGTATCATTCATAAATATTGTACTTATAATAACGGGAAAGTTGCGTTTGCGGAAGACACATTAATCACACTAAAATTATTACAAAGGTTCATAGTTTGGGTGTACAACTACGTACATAGCCAACTGAAAAATGGTCAGATAATCAATATTTAAAAAAATACTGCATACCATATATGTTGATTTTCAGCTGTATATTCCAGGCTATGAGTATAATATCGATAATAAAAGCAAAGGCTTTGTAGAAATGACTGTAATTCATTTCAAATGATTAACGCAAGACAGGGCGCATTGCGTAAAGGGTCATTTAAATGCCATACACTTAAATGAAAATAAAGTGCTGAAAGAAATCGGGGAAATAAGGATATGGTGAAAATAACACTGAATGTCAACAGCGCGTTATGTAAGTCTCCTTAAAGTAAGCACACAATCCGCAACGCGGCTGCCACGCACCTTTTCTAAAACTCCTATCAGTAAACAGTTGAAGAAAAATCTGGGCAGGAGTTAGCCTACGAGAAAATGAGCGTGGCAAACACTAAGAATTTTAATAGTCGCATTAAAAAAAAAATAAATCAGACAATCAAGCAATTTGGCCAAGTCATATTTTGCATTCCCTCTGTACGGCATGACCATTGCATGGATGTTCTCTTTTCCTGGTCAATGGTTGTGCTCTCATCAAAAACATCGAAGTGGTCAGAAGCGGACGATTACAGAGCGCTCCTTTTCTTGTCTCGACCGCCAGCAAAGGGGCAGGAGCGTTTTCTGCGGTGATTATTTCGACGTTAAAGGCATGCCTTAACGCTCCGTCCCGATGACAGCTTGAGCGTGGTATTCACCCTGCCCGCCTGCCTGCGACGCTCTTTAAACACATGATCTGGCCCAGGCAATTGCTTTAGAGTAGCGTTTTTTAAAAAGGCTTCTCCGTGTCTACAAACCACTGCTGTTGCACGATATCGGAACTTTAAAATCGCGTGCGTTCTGACCACTGCTGGAATTGCCAGAAGAATATGCTGATGAAGGAATATAGAATATGTATGCCACTAACGGTGGAAGAGGTAAGATGTTTGCTCCATACGTTATGTTAATGGATTTTAACCTTTGTTAGTGATCACGATATTCTTAAAGCTGAGAAACTATATTATGGATTATAAACGTGATAACTACCACAGACGAATTCAGGGTGATGTTCAGATGAGACATTATTTAGTATCAAATAACAACTGCCCACGTAATTTTTCTAAAACGCATGAAACGCAAAGGATTGTATTGCATTCCATTGTAATGTTTATGAGGTATGCTAATATTTAGCTCTTGAAATGAAAACAAATGCGTGCAGTACATGAAATGTTTTCCAAATACCTTCCGATGTGATACTTTTCTGTGCTCTGCATTGATTTTAGTATCACTGCAGTCAACCTGAATCGGTGTCTTTCCTGTTGGGAACTTAAGTCTGTTTGGCTTTTTGCATCACAGAGCAAGGCCACTTGTTGGCGCTGTCGTAACTTCGACGACGGCAGGAAGAAATTAAAACTGATCACTGTTAAAATTTGCACCGGGGGTAGTTTGTTTTTATGTGGTTGGTTCTCGACACATTGCTCATAAGACATCAAAAGTCTAAAAACCATGGAGTTCATATCAGCCATCTAAATGAATATTCCATTGGATTTACTTGGAAAAATGGAAAAATTCTCCCATGGTATTCTGTATAGTGACTTGCTAGGTGGTAATTTTCTTAACACAAATCGGTTACCTCTGTGGCTCGTCTCTAACCACATGATATAGAATTTAAACAGGTAATTTCAGATGTGCTGGAACAATGCAAAGCATCACTTTATTATGCTATATTCCCGATTCTGGTTTGGAAGTCACCTTTCTGGAGTCTGTAACAACTCCATTTGCTTAAAAATGATGATGGTTAAAGAGAGTTACTGCACTAATCTGTTCCCGAGACCGAAATTAAATTGCGGAGATTGCAACCCAAAATAGGAATCCTGGTTGCCAGTTGTTCAGAATGAGAGAACATCAGCATCAGCGAAGACGTTGGCACCAGATGCTCAATTTAATGTCCCCCTCGTTTGTTTACGTGCTGCCTGATCTGAAGGTTGAGGCATCACTCAGTACGCCGCTGCTGTCCGATGCATTAGTGGAGAAGCGGCTGTTTCTCGGCTCCTGTTTATTAACAGGCCGACTCTACGGGCCCTATTCTGAACTATATATACGCTTCCATTTTCGTTTTGTTTCCATGGCGGAATGGATTATTTTGCTACGGAAAATAGCGTAAAGGCTGCCATTGAAAATCGACCCAACGTAGGCGCTATCATTAAAATAACTTTGACAGGTGCTCTTTGAAACTACTGTGTGTGAAAAGATCACCAAAGAGGACAAAAATAGACTATATTGACCTATCTTCGATATATTTATCCTGTTTTAAAAATTTGACGTGTCTATTGTAACGTTTGAGGGAGTCCCACGGGAGCAGATCTATTCAACTGTTTAGTCTATTTTCAAAGTCCGAATCGCAAACCCATGTTCAGGTTATTCATCAGTAGCTAATAAGGTTTACAAGGAGATCCTGAACCGTATCAGGCAATACAAAGCGAGAGTCATACACAGAATAACTACGAACCGATACTAACGCTAAGAAACGCTACTCAGAGACAAGCTTTACGTAGAGGTTAAAGTTACAAGGTTTTAAGAACAATACCCAGCATTACGACTCCGATGAAAACACCCGGGTAGCAGGAATCGGTCCATTCAGGATGCGGGCGAGGGTGATCGTTGGCCAAATGAAAGTTTGCGTGGGCTTGACGCCTATGCTCAGGGGCATAGAAACTCTTAGGCGGGACCTGTGCCCTGCTATGTTTTCAGTAATCTGTTTTTGTGTGCCCCCCCCTCACCCCAGTAAAATAGGCCTGTGATATTACACCTTAGCTGGTATGTACTTGTGTCATCCCATGTGTTACTCCTACTGGGGATGTCTTCTGGGGGGTTATGGGGAGAAGACAGGGGTGGTTTGAGTCGGCGTTGGAAGAATGGCCGTTGGCTATTTTGTACCACTTTAATAAAGAATGTTTTAAAAAACGTGCAAGGGATGGCGAGTCCTGACCATCTGCGCTACTGCGTATATATATAGCTTATTTATAATTGCCATACCATTTTGTGAAACTACATTACAAACTAGAAAATAACAAAAAACTGGCAAATAGCCGAACATTGGAGCGTGTATTTTGTATTCTGGAAAACCCTTGTATTATTATACGAGGCCTTTCCCTGAATTTTTATAGTTTAAATGGTTATACCACAGCTAACAATAGTGGTGTGAACAATATATTGAGCACTGACTAAAATACTGATTTCTCGTGGGTCGTGTGGCTAGACTGCAGTTTGCATTCCATGAATGAAATACACTGATTTAAAATAATCTTGTGGTTGATACATAGGCCTACTTAATTTATTAGGAATGTGGAAGTGCAGAATGTCCATAAGAAGCTGAAGGCCACAGTTAAAAGAAAAATCAATTAACTGTTAAACAAACTGCCTCTTAACGAGTAATGTTGCTAGCCTGGGAACATAAGTGTTGCTCTACACTGATGTATAATTCTGTAATGTGGCTTCAGCCAGTTTGTGGCAGACGTCTGTTCGGTCTTGATGGGAGGGGGGCGGACAGCCAGCGTATTCAGCAGACCTGGCCTGCTCCCAGCCTGTCGGTGTAAGGTGTGCCAGCCAGCTGTGCTTGTGCTCGCTGATGGCCATGCGGGTTCTGTCTTCTGAGGAGCGGTGTGGCGTGTAAGGCTGAGCTTCCTCTGTGTCTGTCCTCATCATATCATCACACCTGTCCATGTCTGGTTTGCCCCCCCAAAGCAGACTGGAGGGTCATAGATTGCCCTGATTATCAGTTGTGCCCTTCGTTGTGCCTTTGGTGTTCTTGTTTAATGAACATAGACCCAACAAGTGTTTTTCAGGAGAAGCCCCCTTGTTGGCAGATACCCTAGCCATGTAAGAAGACATGAATGAATAAGGTGCTTGAGATTTAAGGAGCTCTCCTGCTCGGCATTCCTGCCACTTAAGGACAAAGAGTCTGTTTGATGGACACAATATCCTTTCAGTTTATAATTACCCGTATGTCTCCAGTCTTGAGATCCTGGGTCTCCCTACAATGTGTGTGTGTGTGTGTGTGTGTGTGTGTGTGTGTGTGTGTGTGTATGCTAGTAGATATTTATAGAATTGAACAAGGATCTCCATGGAAGTCTAGAGCCTGGCTAAACTTTCGCTGCTGTTCAAACAAAGGTACCACCCAGACCTCAGATGGTGTCTGCAGTTTGGCTTTCAAGCCCCATCTGCTGCACATCCATACTAAATTGCAGGTTTTGAAAGCGTCCTGTCTTCCTGGGTTCTAATCCCCCACCTGCAAGTTGAGGATTTGATGGTATGTTGTCATTTATGAGGTATGGTGGACTGTAAAGCTACCCTTCAGAGTGACAGTAAGTGTCATGAGTAAACATCCCTGTTGGCATGTCACAGGCTTTGAATGCAACTGAAGGCAATGGGAGACTTTTCTTTCTTTTTAAATTACATTTTAATTCTGTTACCTTTGACAGGGCATTTTCACAGGCCTTGAGTCAAAGTTCTTTAACGTAACCGAGACATTATTTCATGCAGAAAACATGTGAGAGCATCAGTCAATGAACACTGATAGAATAAAGGAGGGTAGAATAGAGCAGTGGCTCTTAACCCAGTTCTCAGGGCCCTCAGCCAGTCCACATTTTTGTTCTAGTCCGCTACCTGCACATCTAAGCCTGGTAATCAAGGACACTGTCAGCAAACGGCAAGTAAGTTCAAGTATGTAAGTGGTGGAACATAACAAAAATGTGAACAGGCTGGGGTTCTCGAGGACTGGGTTGAAAACCACTGGAATGGAGTGTTCATTGCTGTCTTCCTCTAAAGGTGTAGATATAGGCCTGCTCAAAACAGAGCCACTAGCTAAAGTGTAATTTGTTCGTGAAACATGGAATGGTTACTAACTTGAGATGTCTGTTGACTAAATGTCATAAGACACATGAGCCAAGCTGTCATTGTCAGATCCTACAGTTTTTTGGTGAACCAAAGAGTTTTGAGGCCACCACCCTGATGAAGGGTATAACTGATGCAACACCCTGTCCAAGTTGGTTAGTCCTCTGAACTTCACTCGCATTTGTAATGTAAGAGGCAGTCTGCCACCCCAAGTTGCCCTGGGTCATCCTTAGACACTGATCTTGGAACAGCTTGTCTGCCCAAATTCTAACTTTGACCATGGAAGACCTGATGGGGGAAAATTGATCAACTGACCCTGGAGTTCAATGGCCCTGAATCATGTTAATAATCTCTTGCACTCTGCTTAGGGCCTCACCATACTCCATACTCCAGAAGGCCAGCCAGATAAGTGCCAGACTGTTTTTGGAGGTCATGGTGGTTGATTTCAATTAACCTGACACCTCATTCTGCTTTTGTCTCTGGAGAATTGCTGAAGACCGCCATCTAATCCAGGGCGTACCTCAGCCTTATGCCCTGTGCTGCCTGGGATAGGTTTTAGGACCCCTCTGTGACTCTGACCACGAAATGCACTTAGAGGATGGGGGGATGGATGGATGAGTCTCTTCTCTTTTGCTAATGAGTGCTTACTGAAAACCTCAAAGTCCCTCCCGATTCTTCACTCAGGAGTTGACACTTGAAACAGTAGGAGAGACGTTTATTTAGGAGGTGCTTTGCATGTTTTCTTGTGCTGTCTCAGAGAAAAACACTTATAATCCCCTCTGTCTTTGCCCTCCTGTGTCTCTTTACATGTGGAATGCCAGCACTTTGGCCGAGACACACAGGTTTCATGCCGGACTCGAGCCCTGGGAGACGTTAACGATTATCGTGGACCATGTGTTCTTCGGGCCACGAGAAGGGAACGGCTTGTTTCTTCACTTCAGATGCAGTTAGTGATAGTGGAAAGCCTGGAGCGCCATGGTCAACCTAAACCACTGTGAACAGAGCTTTACTGTGACATCAATCCCCCGTGTGCTGCTCTCTTTACTGACGTATACATACACATGCATCTTAACAGATTCTTGATCACATGATCAGATATGTCTGGAAGAGTGAAATGAAGTTCGATGTGATGGATTTTTTGTGGCTGAATCAAGAAACGTCACATCATTGCAGCATGGGCTTACTGTCTTTTTCTGTTTTGACCAGCACGGTCCATCGTGACCGCACGTGCTTCACCTCCATGAGTCTGTAACATGAACCTTTCCTGATCTTTAGACTGGGAAGTGTTTTGAGCATCATGTGTTCCGCCTCTCCATGTGATGAGTCATCCAGCTGGCAGTGGGTTCAGTTTATATTTAGATTTCTGCTTGGGAGAGATGACCTAAAATACATTTAAAGCGTGACCGGAAATATGACACTTTTTAGAGAATCAAAGCATGATTGTCTGTCGGCATGTTGATTTGACGAGGGAGGGAAGTTTGTACTGCTGCTGTAAGAAAGGAAATTTGTCATCTTTATCATTTAATTGAGGTTCAGCTATCACTTTTTATACTTCTTTCAGTGTTACAATGAATTTTATTACCATACAGATGAGTTATTTTGCCCATTTTCCTAACCTTGAGTAGGTATAGTTGGCAAAATATATGGAAAACTGGACGTGTGAGCAAAGCATTGTATCAAAACTGATGTTGAACCCTTTAGCAAAGAACATGGCTGCCTAGGGTTCCCAATTATCCTCCTGACCACAGGATGGAGGTTCATTATTCCAGTCAGCTGTGGCCTGGCAGTCATCTTTCTTTCCCAATCTCTTGATTGTGTGGCTAAGGCTTTAGACTCAGTAGTCGCCCCATCAGCCTATTGTTGGAAGTCTTGTGCTGTTCTTGACTATCCAGTCAATGCAGTTGCTAAATGAGGCTTCAAAGCCCATGGTGAGTGGGCGTATCCTGAACTACCCAATCAGTGTTGGTGCTAATTGCGGCTTCAAAACCTGTGGTGGGTGGGAGTATCCTGAACTACCCAATCAATGCTGGTGCTAAATGAGGCTTCAAAACCCATGGTGGGTAGGAGTATACCAAACAACTAATCACTGATGGCTCTATCCCTTTCACTTTGGTTGTAGTGTTGTTTATTACTGGGGTGGAGCCACCATTCATTGGCACTTTGAGACTCCTTTGTCCCATCACTACTGTAGGGTCCATGTGGACAGGAGCCCTTTTCAAACATTAACATTTTTCTGATGCCTATCCATATGCACATCATCCAGTTCCATCATACCAAGAGTTACATAAGAGAGGAGTGCCTTCCTGTTATGATGCTGTTGTGGGCTTGTCGGCAGGAACTGACAGCAGAAACCAGTGCTGTCCAATAGCATTCAATTGAGGTGCATTATTTAAGATGACAATGGTGCAGATTGTATTTTTGGTCACTGTCTTAATCTAAGCACTCTCTGCACTCAAGAATATTTAGTTATGACTCAAGTGTAATTGACGAGGCAGGTCTGATACATTGTTGTGGCTTTGTAGCATCACCTTGTGTATTCAAAGTGTTGAGAACTAGCACTGGCATTGTTTGTTTACACACTTAACTTGTAACTGGCAGTATGTAGCGTAATGCATTGCAATTCAGTCTCCCACTGTAAGACTGTTAGCGCAGAGGCTGTTTGTCCGGGTTAGATGATGGATGATGCGCTGTCTCACCATATTGACCGCTGTCTATTTTGGATTTTGTCCCATTCAAGCTAAAGAAATGAGAATTAAAAAACTAAAAACTCGCTACCTTAACTTTCTTACTTTCTTTGTATACCTCAAACAATCCTACACAGTTTTTGTCAGTTAGTACTGGACAGGATGATCTATCTGAAATGGTGTCTGTATCTTTTTGAATATATCTCATATTCAGTACATTTTATTTGGAAGATAATGCCAAGGGGTTTTTTTTTTTGGGGGGGGGGGGTTCTTTTAGTACCGCACATAAAATCTCAAAAACACAGAAGAAGAGACGGCGACATGCCATCTCCTACCAACCTCCACACGTTCAGCAAGAACGCCTGGGAGGAATATGGATGGATCCGTGGGATGGGGTGAAAATAGGATCCGTGCCTCAACGTGAGTCCTGGGTGTGAGCCACAATGATACACATGTACTTGATCTTCTCCAGCCTTAGACTGTCTCCACGCTTGCTTTGTAGGCCAGAGGTTCTGAGGCAAGGAACAGGTGAAGGTCTATTAAACAGGCATGGCATCTGGTCTGACTTCCATTTTACATCTGCTTTTGGGTTTTAAGTTTGTTTTTTTCTGGTCCTGACATCCCTGAAAATGAAACCATTACATCAATCTCGCATAACTTACTTTGTACAGTGGAAGGAGACCATCCTTATGAACAATATTTAGGCCTGCTTCGTGCATGCACATGTGGTCTGTCTGCTGTACAGCAGTACCATTGAATTCAAGGCCCATATCCTTGCCTCTGATTAAGATACCAGGCATTTGTCAGTAGTGCCACCTTAACCATGTGCAGTGAGTCACTGTTAGCAGGAAGTCATACAGGCATGGAGAAAAAGTATTCTAATCTGAAATGGTATTCATGAAGGAATAAACTCGCCAACACAACTGTAAGCCAAACTCAGTTGATCAGCAACCAATTAATGCGTTACTGCTAAGCATACTTTACTCCAGACTGTTAAATATAAAATTGTACTTCCCTATAAATCACCAGTGAGGAAGACGTCTCTTGTGAATGCCATGTATTTTCTGTTAGTTCTTTTTTGTGTTTGTGTGTGGCTTTCCCAAGCATCCTAACAGGGAACATATCTGAAGTCATAAATGATATGTGTCTCCAGCCTCTTGAGCTGTGTATTTGAATCTTTATGCATTCTGCACTTATCCAGGAATGCCGACCTCTTTCGTGAGTTCAGACTCTCACATCTGGTTTGTTTTGTAAATGAATTTTACTTCAGATTTCATTGTCTATCGTGGCCAGATCTGGAAAAAAGCTAAGATTCAGATTATATGTTAGTTAGAAAATTAAATAGTCTCGTTTTCAGACATTTAAACACGCACACTCACACATGAGCAGGCATATGGGGAAGGTGTGGAGCTCCGTTTAGCTTCGCTCCTACACAGAGTTTATTTTCAAAGTGGGATTGAGTTGTATTGGGCACAGACATGATGGACTTTTGTAAAAATATAAAAGGCTCTGTGAAATGGTGGTGTCTCTTTAGTTCTGTCTGAGCAGTCTTCTCCTCTCGTCTGTCCCTTTGAGTCACACATCGTAGATCTGTGACAACATGTGGCAACAAAGGTGGGGTCACCCCGAGGTCGGCGAGGTCAAGCAAGGAGAGCGGCCATGCCAGGAATGGCCGACTGACTGGAATTTTTGGCTACGTTTACAGATCTCTGTGGTTTTCGTATTTCGGCCTCCGCAGGATGAGAAGTCTGTGTGCTTTATTAGCCGATGGCCAGACCCCCAGACCCCCTTGCCAGGGGTTGCCCTAGTGTGAGAGACGTGGTGCATCTGTCCACAGTCACGTGGACTAATACCCCCCCTTTACACTAGATATTCACGATACATTTGTGATAGTCTATGAGATATAGTCTGCCTTTTAATCAAATCATGCAGTAATTATTTTGCATCATATTTCAGATCTTGAGCTTAATGGTTTATAAGATTTCTAATGAGCACAACTTTGAGATAAAACCTCATTCACTGTAAACTAGCCTTGAAAAAAAGAGTGGCTGTGGTAAGAGAAGCTGAATGATCCCATGATGCATCACCTAGCACGCAACCAATCTCGCTGTCCGTCTCTACCGTTCCACACGTGCGGCAATTTTTAAAACCTTTAAACCATCCTGAATTCCCTTACAGATTTGTTTTGTATGTTTCTGCATCCCAGTGGGACAGATTTGCCCTACCCGATGAACCCAAACTTGCAGACAGTCTCCACCCTGGTCACCGCATCTACTCTACTTACAAGCATTTCACTGTGGCTGCCACAGACGCGTCCAAAGGCCGCATGTCATGTGTCTGTGTGTGCATGCAGCCTGCCGCTAACTTGGCTCTTGCTCGGCAGAGTTTCACATGACCGATTCAACAGTCACGAGCCTGGCCTACTCCACGCACTCCAGCTGAGCTACTTCATTTCCATCAGCTCCCAAGCAAACAGCGCCTGTTGAGAGTCCATATCTGGCCGTAAAATTTAATAAGAACAATAAACTGTTGAGACGTGCCATTAGTCATGCTAATGGTTTTCCACTGCATAGAACGGCATTTAACCACTTTATTTGCTAAGTGTATTTTATTAGAGGTTTCCTTTATCCTGACTGAATAGGCAGGCTCTACTGATGAATATTAAGGATTCGCTTCTTGTTTACTTTTTTGTTTCCTTCATTAAAATGCGCCCTTGATAAAAGACAAATACACATTGGGCAGTTTTCAAGTTAATGGTTTTCTTTTTGCTCTCCTCCATTAAGCAGAGGTGTGATCCGATGTTCAAAGACATGGCCACATACATGATACAGATTATCGAGGCAGTGCCTTCGTCTCTAGCCTACCAAAGCCGTTCAGGTCACTCAATGGTCCAACAGCCGATTCCCTGTCTGAAAATGACTCATTGGTTCTGCAGTATCAGAATAAACTGCTCCTTTGCTGCCGCTTGTAATAGTTTCCGTGGTATTATTTGGTCCCCGATTCAGTCTGCCCCTGTGAGTTCAGTAGCCGCTGAGCTGAACGACAACTGTGGTGTAATGGAGATATGAATCCTGAGATATTTCCCATAAGGCTCCTTTTGAGAAAATGCAGCCCCCGGCCAGCAAGTGAAATGAGTTAGCCGTGTTCAGCAAAGTACCAGTAAATTATACTCTGCCTTTCAGCGAGTCCCTCTATTTCCCGGGTGAAAAAGGAATAAAACCCTGCTGCCTGACCGTCCGGCAAGGGGATGAACACAATCTGGCGAGGTGTAGCAAGCAACCCCTTTGCCTGTCCTGCAGTGTTTCCTGAATTAGCTCCTGTTCACCGTGGGCCAGCGGGTCATGAATGAGGGCATGTTTGCCTGGTGCAAGGGGCCCCCATTAAAGGCCTGACTATTTTTAACCATGGGGCACACCTGGGAACACCTCATTGACTCTCCCTCTCTGTTTTTTTTTCTAACCAGTCTTCCAGCTCGCTTGGTGACAGACCGTGATATCGCCATGGAGTACATTGTACATGCCAGTCTCCCCGAGCCCCCACCCACCCCGACCAACACATGCCAAAAAGTCAGGGCCAGTACGAGGCCCCATGCAGTTTGACCCTTCACATTTTGATGATACATGTCTCCCCTGGCAACCCTCAACTGGATAATATAGGTCTTGAACCCACACCCATTGCCCCAAAGCCTGGGTCCTTGGCCAAACTACACCATAGCCCTGCTGGTAGACGGAACAATCACCAGACAGTCTGTGCATTCTGGTCAATGTCTAAAAAGTAGATGGACAAACCTTTGAAAAGCTTTTAGACTGTCAAATGAAATGTAGACCGGGCTAATGAGGCAGGGCAGTGGTCTGTTTCCATCATGGTACAGACATATTTAGAGTGTTTAATAAACCTGTGGATGATTTAATATCCAAGCCCTCTAACTGCCATAGGCCATTAAGACAGACATTTCATGGTAGTGATGTGTCAGCAAGCCCGCTTTCATAACAGAATTATCTTCTGCAGGATCTTCCACTTATTTGGAAAATGAATCGGTCGTGCATTATTAATTTAACAGCAGGGCTGTATCTCGCTGACACGGAGGTGATGAAATGGCAGAATGTGGAGGGGGGTAAAGATGCGGCCCCAGCGTGGTTCTGGCTGAGTATCGGGCGTGGCGAGCCCCTTTGCTGTGAAATACTTGCACAGTGGCTCTGTTGCCCAGACAGGGGCCGTTCTTGCTTAATAATTCACAAGGGCACCTCAGTGTTCTGGCATATTATTTGTCATTTATTATTCATTGGCCACTTTCATCCAGGACAAACTTGTGTGGCACATGGTTTTTTGGTCTTTGGGGACTGAGTGTGCCGTGCAGCAAAGCAAACAGAAAAGGACCACAAGAGCACATGATGCAGGAGCATTTAACCAGATGTGAGATACTGCCCCTGAGTCCACAGGGCAGGCAAAGGTTCCTCTTTATTTTTACCCCTCGGGGCAGCACTGTGGTCCAATGGGTAGCATGGTAAACTCACACCTACAGTATTACAGGCTCGATTCCTGCCCCTGTCTGGAGTGTGGAGTCTACATGTTCTCACTTTGTTTGCATTAGTTAGGGGAATTTGTGTGTCCAAATTGCCTGTTTTGTGCGTGTGCGCGCATGCACTGAATGACGGGGGCATGTCCCCAGCCTTCCGTCCGTAGGCTCCCTGTGTCCTGAATAAGTAGTTGGAAGAAAGGTCAGGTAGCACAGGTATCCTTAGGCACAGTGGTGCTCCGGCAGGCCTGGAGAAGCCACAGTTTCTTATGTTCGGAGGGGATGGGCAATCCTGTGCATCCCCAGGCCTCTGGGAGCAGAAGCTTCTAGAACAAAGAGAGCTAGTCTGTTGTATATGCAGTGTTTCAGTGTTTATTGGTTTTTTTAAAGCCTGTGTTTATCTTGATTTCTTGAATCTGTTTGAGCCATTTGAAGCTTATAAGTTATTTTTTAAGAAGCGTGTCAGATTTATGGATAAATAATCTATGCATCAATCCTTAGTGAAAAAGCTATAACACTTGGGCAAATTAGTAACCAATCTAACATTTAGCTGAAGCAGTTTTAATTAGTTTGCCATTAAATAAATCAAGCTCTGCCTTGGGATTCTTTAGATTTGGTGTGTATATCAGTACTCGTTAGTGTTTGTTGGTCTAATTATCAGCCTGACTGGAACGTGACCAGCATCACGTGGGTTAATAAAGCTAGACTGAGGTTGTGTAGGACAAGCGTTTTGCAATCGTGAACTTCATTTGTGCGTATGCCTTCAGGTGACACATCATCTATCCATTGAGGGGAGGGGGGGCTGACAACGGTGACAGGTGGCGTGGTGGTGTCTGTGTACATGGCCACCTGTCACAGCAGGCTGCCGTGCCATAGCTTCCACGAGCAGTAATTGCATTAGCGCCAGGGAGCTCCACGCTGTGCCATCCTGAGCCTTTTTCCACCGTATGAGCCTCGGTATTTCCGCGGGCTTTGCTTTGTGAGGAACGCCTCACCACCCAGCACACTGTCACTGGCTCTGAGAGATGTTATGTGTCCTATTACCGATTCGTCACCTCGGCATAGCTAAACTACAGTATATCACTATCTCCAGCTGTTAGGTTCTGTCTGTAAGTATATAAGAAGAGAAAAAATCAGAAAGTAGACCCATGTGTTTATGTTGAGAAGACGGGGGGGGGTATGGAGGGGTCTGCCAACAGTATCCCTTATTAACATGACTGATTTTAGGCTTTGAAGACTTAATAAAATTTTATTCATTAATTTATCTCCTCCATTTATGCAGTTGTGTCTTCAGCCGTTTACCATGTCTTGGTCCTGATTTTTTTTGGGCAGCTCAGAAGTTGCCTTCTGATATGTGGCTGCAATTTTTTAAACATTTCGTTAGTACATATAAATATAAAATGTGTGGGAGCTTTGTGTTGGTGGGTAGGCTCGACCTGCTATGGAAACTGGCATGGTGTTTGAAGAGCCAGACTTGAGTTGGTGTTTCACACACAGTGGCTCCGTGCTCTGTTCACTTTCCTGCTAGAAGAGAGGTCCATGCCCTGGTGTGACGCTGTATTTTAATGACCCTGTTAGAGGCATGGATACCAGCTTGAGGGGTCCCCACTGTCTGGCCTACTGAAATCAATATTTAGAGTGTTTACCCACTGGCTCCATTGCATGTGGGGGTTCTGCCACCTGGGCTTGCCTGTAGCCCTTGGCCAGTCTAAGGGTTAGCCAGCCTGTTTGGCATCAGAACATTTCATGTCTGCTCAGGAAGGTGCGGAGCTGCTCTTGTACCTTTGAGGACATTTTATTTTCACAGGTGTTCAATTGCATGCAAAAAAAAGTGTAAATTAAATGTGGAAGAACCATTTATGCTGGAAATGAATGTATAATAAATGAGAAATGAGATCAAACAGATACACAGACATAGTGTTTGTTTAAGTTTTTGTAACTGAGAGACCGAAATTGGGGTTATAATTTCTGGTATTAAATACTTAAAATTCCATTATAGTATTAAAGCTGCACCAGCAAAATGAGAACTTGGATGTTTGATAAGATTAATTCCATGATCTTATGTGCTTCTTTCTAGGCATCTAGGGATCTGTCTGTTTTGGTTTATAGGCAGGTTGAACAGAGCTTAGCCCAGGGGTGGACTAATGTTCTGTTAGCAAAATAATCAAGAACCTGGAACTTCAAAAAAAAAAGAAAAAACATGTTCATGCATGTCTTGCACGAACAAGTGGTGGTAAAGGTTTCAGCAGTTGTTTTCGTCCTTCAGATTCCTGTCGTGAATGGAGCTGCACGTGTACTTTCTCAAGTCGAACCCAGATCCCTGGTTGTTCATGTGCATGATGAGAGACTGGTGTCTTGGGGGAAGTCCCCCTCCCATGTCAGTAAGCAGCCGAATAAGTAAGCCCCCACACACACCTGGCGAGAGCAGAAAAAAGACAGCCAACAGATGGCGTAGTGGCCAAAGAACATGAAATAGTTTTACTAAATAAGGCATTTAAGAGCAGGTGTGAAACATATGGACAGTGTGGATGTTTTTTGGGAGGGTGGGACAAAGCAGGGAACCAGCCCCCCTACTGACCTATAATTGACTTGTATGATGAGAATGAAGCATGCTGGGCACATTATAAAAGAGAGACTGTGAATGATGGCCCGCTTTTCACAGTGTCACAGTTGGCTCAGCTAGAAAGGCATTTCATCCGCTGCTCACCTCATCCACACTAATAATCACCCTGGTATGTTCTCTAACCCGCAGGTCCCGCAGGCCTGTATGGTATCATGATGACACGGGTGTTTCATGCCAGGTTACATGTGCCAGATTTAAGAGGAAGGGAAAGCAACGATGTGTTTTTGCCGTGTTGTTCTCCCCTCGGGGGTCTTTAAAATAAATTGATCAATAAATGAAACAGAAAAATAGAAGCATCATCAGCATACTTGGGCACTTCTTAATTGCTGTATATAACATGGCTCTGTGAATGGCATCTATTTCAGTGTGAACGTAATGCATTCTGAAACTTAATACATAGTACTCATTGTTGCTATGGATACAGAATATTTCTTTGCATGAAATCAGTGAGGCCATTTTCCTAGCTGTAAAAAAAAAAAAAAAAAAAAAATACAAGGCGATTTTTCGCCAGGCTGTCGCAAAGGGCTGTTTCCCAGAAGTCTCTGTGTCCATCTGTGCCGCCTTCCGCGGTGGACAAAGTTTTTGCTTCAGTTCTGGATGATCCAAACTTGCATCTGACAAAGCAGTGATATCCCAGAATATTTCAATCCATGCATCAGAAGAGACTGTTTAAAAAACATTCTGTTTTATTTATCTATTTTATTCTTCAATCTAACCTGAAATACATTAAGTTAAAACGGCACATTATTTGTGGATTTGTGTATACCAAATGTGTTTGTAAATCAAAGAACAGTCTGATGGTATAAATAAGTAAATACTAGAACAGATGCTTAATTTCTCTGATAAATCCAGTTTCAAGCCATACAGTTGTAGTGGACACAAATCCTGAGGGAAACTTTTGTCCAGTAGGACAGTAAGACACGAAATTTTAAGAGCGACTCAATTTGTTTTTTAAGTTTTATCTGAGCAGCTCCCTTTGGTTCAAGGGCACCTGTACCACTAGTACGACCAGAGTCTCCCTCTGTCTCCAGTTCCTTTTTATGAGTATACCCCAGCTGATTCAGTAGCCTCCGGGACTAAAATCCTTTGGAATGCAATCCAGCATTCAACCACTAGGGGCACCAAAGAAGGCCTTCCAGCAAGACAACCAATGAAATAATGTTCCCTGATCACTGCGTTGTTTATTGCACAGCGGGCAATCTTCAGGCATGTAAAATTTTACATTTTATTGTTCATCCCCTCTGATCCCTGCGTGGATTTGAACCCACGACCCTTGACATTAATGAAACATGAGGAGCTGTACAATAAATGATATACAGGCCTGTACAGTTGAGGGCAGCATTGTAAATTGACACAGTCATCATCTTATAAGATGAAAGCAGAAACAGCCGCTGCCTCTTGCTGTTAGTGAGCATCACGTCAGGTGGTCGTCCCTTGATTCAGTTGCTGCAGCCACTTCTCCAGTCTGGACGCTCTGCTTAGCATCTCCGCCCTGCATCTGCTTTGCCCATGTCTGTTTACGTCTGACATCTGCATGTGTGTGAAAGGGAGCTATGAATTATTCAGGGGCACTTTTACCTGAAGTGGTCTCTCTTTTCCCTGCACCAGAACACAATGAATATGGAGTCTAGTCCATGCTGAATGGCAAGCTCCGTCTGCTGAGGGTGTCGAGGCTTTGTCAGGGAAGACCTTGTGCGGTGCATGAAATGTTGCGTGTTCTTTGCGGTTGGCAAGAGTGGCAGTGGACTGGAAGCCGAGGCAAGCCAAGTGTACGTTCTGGTCGTGCCTGTTGGGCAAGACCTTGTGTGTCTCGCCACTGATGTCGTGTCTCTCAGCCGGAGCCAGAAACAGTTCTATAAACTTACAAACACAAAGAATGGGCAGCTTCAGTTTTCAAAAAGACTTAATCATCTGTGGCCGCCCAGAACAATGACTCGTGAGCAAATATCACTTGAGACTGTCGATCTGGAGCATTCTTTCTTTTCAAATAGGCGAAATGGCTTATCTTGATTGTTAATGCAGGATCCCACACTTCTACACAAAAGTGTCAAGAAACATATGAAAAAAAAACTGCTTACTTTTTATAGAGTCTTTGAATGCCTGAAACAACAGTGTGTCAGCTGAAGAGTCTTCTTTTGATAACAGACTGCCAGTTCCATTCATTCCCTAATCATTTAGCTGTAACCAATGGTTAGCTAGCCTCTGGTAATGAGAACGTACGTTTGGGGGAAAAAAATACGTATTAAAACAGTCATGTCTCCAGGGGTCATGGTGGTTCAGTGGTTTGCACTGTTGCCCTGCACTTCCAGGGTTAGGGGTTTAAATCCCTTCTCTGGCTCTGTGTGGGTGGCATTTGCATGTTCTCCCTGTTCTTCATAGGCTCCGTGCCCCACTTCAAAGATAATGTGTTATAGGCTATTTAACATGTCTAAGTTGTCCATAGTATATGTATGGCTATGCCTTGCAATGGGTTGGCTCCCCATCCAAGGACTTGCTTGCGTAGGCTTCCAGTGACCCTAAATAGAATTAAGCAGTTTAACAAATTGATGGATGGGTTATGTCTCCTGAAAGAAAACAACCTGTCCAGGACACAGTGCTTCCCAAGAATGTCTGTGATGTCTGCAGATATCCATCACCTTTGAGAACAACTAGTTACATAGCCAAGGGGTATGAAACCTGACATCAGGGGATAGTGTTTACCAAGATAAGTCAGGTGGAAAACAGGTAATTTGCTTGATTGACACACAGACATGTGTATGTTTTTGGGTCCAGATCATCACGGTGACATGGACACTGACCTGGTGTGTCTCCTGCAGTACAGGATCGGCCAGCTGTACATGATCAGCAAGCACAGCCACGAGCAGAGTGACCACGGTGAGGGTGTGGAGGTGGTGCAGAACCAGCCCTACGAGGACCCCACCCATGGGCGTGGGCAGTTCACCGAGAAGAGACTCTACCTCAACAGGTACACAGTGGCCACCACATCCGGCCATCCACTTAATCAGCAAGGGCTTCTATCCAAAGTGACCAATTTTCTATTCATCTACATGGCAGCTTGTATTTACAGGGATGATTCACATAAAATATATAAATATCTGCTGTTCCACTGCTGATCTCAGTTATTTATTTATTTTCCCCCCACCAATAAAACTACTTCTGTTTTTGATCGAACGCAGCTGTCCATAGTAATATCGTCTTCATGGAAAGGGGTGGTATTAATGAAATAATCGATCTTTCTGTAGCTTTTTTGGAAGGAGTTTCAGCAGATAAGCATGAGGCCCTGGACATCGGCTGTACTCAGCAGATGTTGTGAAACTGACAGCCCGTATGTTTCAGTTTTAGTGCCATATGACATCTTTGGCATTGGACACGAATGCTGAAATTATCGGACTGAATAGGGTAAATGAAAATGACTTATACCCCCCTCCCCATTGCATCCCTCTGAGACTCTGGGATCGTCCTGCCACTAGTGTGGACTGGCTGTGTGGAAGCTCCTTCCTTGACACCATAGACCACCTGTGGGATGAACTGGGAGGCGGGTGGAGGGCGTGGCCAGTATGGCTGTTGACAGTAGAACAGCTTGCTAATGCTAAGGAGGTGGGCAGGGCAGTGGCACGGAAAGCAGCACAAATGTCACCACAGCACGCTGCGGCTGTCAGTAAAGCCAGTGGTAGGCAGTCCATGGATAGTAGCAGCTATGTGAGTCCTGTCTCTTTCGGCAGGAGAGAGGTAGTCCTGCAGTCTGGTTCCCATTCAATACCTACACCCTCCAATGTGATCAAAGTTAGGGGTTTAGGGTTAATGGTTCGATTTGTCCCTATGACCCTCACCACGATGAATCGTCACAGGATGCATGGATTGATCTGTGTGCCAGTTTCCTGAACTCTTAACGGTCAGTCAGTTTTACTTGAAAAAGCAGCTCACTTTTTGGTGACATTGGGATGTTTTTTTGATTTGGAGACTAAGATTTCGATTGAACAAAATTACCCACAACGACTCACTTCATTACTGATCTTGGAAATGCAACGGTTCCCACCAACAATCATTAACTAAACTGATGAGCCAAAGCTCTCAGCCCAGTTAAATTAATTAATTTTATTATTTGAAATCAGATACAATTAAACCTATCTGTTACTCTAACTTTCAGTATTACTGAAGCGATGAATTAGTTGTAACTTCAACTAGCCAGAATTACAGATGGCAATTATTTCACAGTTTCTGCCAACTAGCAGCCGCGCCCAGTCCAAAATGTTCCTTCTGCATGCGATTTTTTTTTTTTTCCTCAGAACAAATTCGTGTACGCCCGCAATGCCTAATCCCATCTTCTCACATACTGAAGGAGGCGGTGGCGCACCATTAGGAGACCGATATCTCACAAGCCCAGACATCTCCTAACATTTATAGGAGGACGCCCTTCTGAGAGAGCGGGCAAGAAGAACATAGCAAGAAGCAGATGGGTTGTGGGTTCGGGTTTTTATTTTTCTGGAGAATGCTTGGGATAGCACTTGTTCAGTCAGATTAAAAAAATTTAAAAAGATGGAGAGGATCATACACCAGAACAGCACTGTGACTTCGGTAAGGCCTACCGACAGGCCTCTCCGTTGGCCTGCAAGCAGGCTTCCTATCAAGAATAGCATCGCTTCAGGTATGCAGGAGCAGCAGGGGTAGAAGGTAAGAGGCTAGGCTTTTGTCCAACTGAACGAAGGCTCAGATCCCAGAACCCCACTAACGTTGTCCAGCACTGAGAATTTGGTTAAGTGGTGGAGTGTGAATGAAACAAACAGACACTGAAATAGACCCTCTTTCTTCATCTTTCCAGTTCGGAGAGATTTCTACTTGCTGGAGACCTTCATGCTGTATTTTAAGAATCCCTAAGACACCATTTCCCAGCATGCAGCCAATGTGTTACTTATTCTTATTCATCTTCTTAGAAAAAGAAATATAGAGGAGGAGAAACTATAAAGAGTGCTGCATGTTACGTGCCGTCGAAGCGTGTTGGCCTCAGTGAATGAAGGAGTGTTGCTGTATAATGGTGGTATAGCAGATATCATTACCAGATGGTGGTATAGCTGATATCATTACCGGACAATGGTATAGCTGATTTCATTACCGGATGGTGGTATAGCTGATATC
>JAACJT020000037.1:2763670-2810645 GCA_009936485.2 Gymnarchus niloticus
GTATAGCTGATATCATTACCGGACAATGGTATAGCTGATTTCATTACCGGATGGTGGTATAGCTGATATCATTACCGGACAATGGTATAGCTGATTTCATTACCGGATGGTGGTATAGCTGATATCATTACCGGACAATGGTATAGCTGATTTCATTACCGGATGGTGGTATAGCTGATTTCATTGCCGTACGGTGGTATAGCTGATATCATTACTGGAGAGAGATACGCACCTGCCTTTCAGCCCACTGGATGCCTGCCCATGACAGATTTTCTCAGCATCCTTGGCAGCGGACATATTGGGTGCCCCGTGTGTTTATGCTGATCTGTGCCAATGCCGAGGCTGGCAGAGGTGCCTTTCGGGCGGAAAAGTACTCTGCTGACATGCAGTGGGGTGGCTGGGCTTTGGAGCTTGCTTTCATTGCTTTGTAAATTTTGAGAAGCGAGGTTTTCCTTCCCTGCAATCCCACCAGGAACCGAACTGCATTGGAATCAGTTCCGGGTTCTACATCCTGCAGATAAGCTTAGTCAAGCAAATGTTGTAGGAGAGGTTGTAGGAAAAGTTTGCATTATTATATGGGTTTCCTCCAGGTACTGCTGTTTCCTCTTGTAGTCCAAAGACTTGTAAGTTAGATGAATGGGGGGTCTCTCAGTTGCCTACAGTAACTGCATGCACGTGTCTCCATGGGCCCTATGAGGCACTGACATCCTGCACTGCGTGTCCCCTGCCTCATGTTCTCTGTTTCCTGAAAGCATGGGTGGATTAGGCCCTTCTTACTAAAACAGTTAAACAGCCTGTCATGATGATGGAGGACCATATCAGGTGAATACAGGTATTCATTTCAACCGTGGAATATAAACACGCATGACACAAGCATAGCACCCCACGACGCGCTGTTCTGCACTCCCGTCCTACTCCACAACGCACTGTAACACACAGAACAGCACGCGTGGAGTAGGACAGCAGTCTGGCCGAGTGCTTAGGACAGAGCAAAGGCGAATTCATACTTCACTTTTCCGTCCTCCATCATAGTCCACACACAGTGCAAGTGACGTAAATTATGTCGTCGGGGATGTCGGTACGGACTGTGCTCGTATGGCCCAGATTTTGTATCTAGCGGACAATTTGCAGGTGCAAGGAATAGAATAGTGCACTGCTGTACGGCAGTACACCACAATGGCAGCACCGAATTTAAAATAACGAGAGCTGATGAAGAAAGAGTAGAAGAAGAGAGTATTTGTCAGAAGCAGCTATGTGAGGATGTGCGGCAGAACCAGCACATTTACCACTTGCCTCTCAAGAAAACCGAACAGAAGCAAAAGCAGATCGTTCTCGATCGTCATTGTGTGGGTGTTGTGTGCTTCCACGTTTGCTCAAGCTTCATTTTAGCCCACTTAAAAACTTCATTCAGACTGCGAGGACAACATGTGCCGTCTGGTGGAATATCATCGCTGCCAACAGCAAACGTACACATACACTGACAAATGTTATATGGGCACAAAGGTGCACATGCTCGACCATGCCGGACCATGGAAAAATGAAGTATGAACAAGGCTGGAAGCTGCAGAACATCACGAGAGACTGACCTGGCAGTGCTACAAGCCAGCACACATATCTGGCTGATTTCCTCACACTATGGCACGGCTGAGCCCCGGCCTGATGTGGATTGATGACACCCTTCCACTATTTTCACTCAGCAGCACATCTTCACTGGGGCGTGGTGACCCAGTGACCCAGTGGTTAGCACTGTTACCTTGCACCTCCAGGGTTGGGGGATCGCATCCCTGCTTTGCTCTGTGCATGGAGTTTGCATGTTCTTCCCATGCTTTGCAGACTTCTTCTGGGTACCCAGGTTTCCTCCTGCTGTCCAAAGACATGAGATGTAGGCTGACTGGCATCTTCAAATTGCTGTAGTGTGTGTGCCCTGTGATGGCTTGGCATCCTCCCCAGTGTGTACCTATGCTCTCTGGGATAGGTTCCAGGTCACCCTGCATGAGATAAGTGGGGTTTGGAAGATGGATGGCACATCCATGTCTTCTACAGACCCTTATGCTGTCCGCTTCAGACAATCCCATTTCATATTGTCACAGCTTGTTAAACCGTGAGCTTATTATATCTGCGTTTGCTGGTTATATGGACTTATTTCTCAGTGTTGTGCAGACAGTTTTTATGCAACATGACCCGGTCTGGGTGAGGCTCTCCTATGAAGCTGTAATAACATAGAAGCACATGAAGATTCCTCCTCTCTGGTTTGACAGTCCTGAGACGCAGGATCTTTTTAATGCTGTCACAACCGTCTTCTTATTGCAAACAAGCCTGGTCCCAAGGGTGTAAGAATATCCACTGGTAATGATCGAGGCCAGAGGGATGATCTTTCTGTTGTTTTTTTATTATTATTCTTTTTTAATGAAACCGAGGAAATGGTTCTTCACCACCCGGGCTGGCTCATGCTCCGTCTCAAGGACAACTAACTAGGCAGAACCACCGGTATTAGATCCAAACAAAGAGCTCAGAGAGATGTCAGCAAAGCTTACAGTCATGGCACCTTTTTTCCTATGTCATCTGATGCTGGTAACTAAGCACTAGATCTTCTGGGACCTGGAGACAGCCTTGGAACATGGCCTTGTGAAAGAGTTTCCATTTGTGTGGCTTCAGCATGCAGCTGTGTGCTGTTACTGTCTGGTACATAGCTGGTCCTCACAGACACGGGTCTGGAGACATCAAGATCCTTAGAAGCCAGCTTAAGCCGCCCTCAGTCCGCTTCGTGTTGCTTCTTTCCTGCTTCATCTTACGAGTCATTCTCCCTTTCTTCTTCATAGTAAGTTGCCCAGCTGGGCGACAGCCGTGGTTCCCAAGATCTTCTATGTAACGGAGAAGGCCTGGAACTACTACCCTTACACCATCACAGGTGACTGCCGGCCCTGCTGCCTGATTGGACAGGAGAAAGCCACGCAGGAAGTCCATGCATGACTTGGACGCCAATCCTTGTCCCACACCGCATCTTGTTTTAACGAGGAAATTTTTTACACATGAGAACTCCTTTGGGTATCGTGTCATAGGCAGTTCCAGTATGAGGCTGTGGGACACTGAGTTGTTAATGGTGGATGGACGGCCCACCTAACGCAGTTCTGACCCTGACGCTAGTCTGCTTAGCTGGACATTAGTTGCATATGAAAAAGACAATAGACTATCGTGTGATGGACAGACTTACTCATTCCGCAGCCACCAACCTCGCATCGCACCCACGCACCTGGCTGTTGAATGTTACTGTTCATACTGTAGCACCCCTTTAATTAGCAACGCATTCGGTAGCGTGGAGGAGGCTTTAACTGAAAGGCCCCATGTCTCTCTCTCTCTCCCCCTGCTCCCACCTCGATGTCCGCCCCCGGCTGCCACGGCTCAGAATACACGGTGAGTTTCCCGTCTGACTGCTGGTTGCCGAGTCCACCAAACGCTCAGCCCTACACGGAGCCCTTTACAAGACGTGTGTCACAGTGGCAGTGTGTGCCTCGCACCAACATCACCGGCACCGCGGAGGTCGGAACCACCCGGAGTCCAGCTATATGCAACGTGTTTAGATTTACTATATTGATGTCTTCGACGTGGCCTCCTCCTTACTCCTGCCCCACTCTCTGTAGACATAAGCTAGCTGTCATACGGCCATATTCTGGGTGCTGGCTTTTCTACACAGAGAAAACCACCCATCTGCTGGTATAAGGGAGAATCCTGACGGGTGACTTGTGACCACAGAATCTGAGTCTTTACTAGTCATCTTCATGCGTTGTGATACCTTCATGCTGCACAAGGTTAAAGATGAAAACCATTTCTTTGGGAGTTTTTTTTTTTTTTACTTGGCAACTGGAATTTGGCTACTGGAACCTAATTAATGTTTCATAAGTACACGCCTCCCTTTGGTTTTAGTTCAAAATGTACTGGCAATTAAAATGTACTTTTGCTAAGATAAACAAGTAATGTTATGTCATGCCTTCTGGTCCTTGTGTAAGTATAGCTTACTGTGATTTATATTTAAAACAATTACTCATGGACCCGGACGCCTAGCTGATGGGGAGATTATATCTGATTAAACGATTAGTGAACCTTTGTCTCAAAAAAACCTCTTAATGAACTGGATTGATCGGATTGATCACCTTGATAGGCAGGTCTGGAACCTTAAGCAGTCCACATGGGATTGAAATTTGGAAGCTTTATCTTTATTTTTCAGTCACTATAAACTGGTACCACTGGTTTTGGATGCCAGTTTCACCACACTATAGGCGGTATACCTCGTTTGTTTTTTTTTTTTAAATTTGTGAGATTAAGTTAGCAATTCAAAGTACCATTAAAAATACACGCATTCTATAAAATCTAAAGGATATTTGTACATGTGTACAATAACAAAACTTTCAGCTTTTTGCCAGCAGGTCATTGTCATCAGGTTCATGTATGATTTCAATAAACGCCCTTCGTAATAAGTGAACAGCAAAAACGAGGAGGCTTTAAAAATGGAATGAGGCCCTAAACAGTGCCTGGACAAGTAGTAAGTCATAAAAAACAAAACAAAAAAAAGCTAAAATCTATATTTAACTAAGGTAAATAAAAAATATGAAAGACTCACAAAGATACAAGTGTTGTGCTACCTCTCTTGCCTACCACCAGGGGATGCTCTCACATTGCCTGCGGACTGTCATTTCTCCCTCTTCTCTCCCTACATGCCTGCCAGCAGTTACCCTGCTTTACACCGGTTCCCAGTTGCCCTGTTATCCAGCCTGTTTAACCTCCCCTCAGCCATAACCCTTGTGTTCAGCACTGAAGCAGTGTCCTCCCCTGTGACTACCCTCACAGATGTTTCTAGTCTTGTTACTCTGACATTCTGAGTTGCCCCTGTCTCTGCCCCTGTTCCTGTTTACCTGAGTCTTGCCCTGGTTCTCTCTATGTTCCCTGCCTCCTGCGACTCACCAGTAAATTCTGGCCTCTTTTCCTACTTGAGTCTGTTTCCACCTGTGGATCCTTGTCTCGCTCTGTATTGCTAAGAAAATACCCCATTTGCCCACCCGTATAGGGAAAATAAAAATTAAAATCTCACTTCAAAAGCATACCCTGAAGTACACATCAGAACTTTAGAATTACTTGACCACTTTTTAGACATTAGACAACAGAATGCTTTGGCCCCCTAATAGCATAGTGATTTATTCACAGTGGAAAGTTTATTCATTAAAATAATGTTTTTCTGGACCATAGAGTATCTAGAAGCCTTGACTTGTTTGTGTGCTATGGCAAGTCATATGAAATTACCTAATTAACGGTGTACAATTAAAAGGCTAGATATTGTAGGTATTATACAGAGTACAGGTAGAAGATATATTCATTTACATAACATTTGTTTTCTTATTATTTAAAGGGAAACTACAACCCCATTTCCAAAAAAGTTAGGACTCTGTGTAAAATGTAAATAAAAACAGAATGCAATGATTTACAAATCATATAAACCTATATTTAATTGAAAATAGAACAAAGACAACATATCAAGTGTTGAAACTGAGAGATTTTATTGTCTTATGACAAATATATGCTCAATTTGAATTTAATGTCAGCAACACGTTTCAAAAAAGTTGGGACGGGGCAACAAAAGACTGTAAAAGTTGTGTAATGCTAAAAAAACACCTGGTTGAATGTCTCACAATGAATTTGGTTAATTGGCAACAGGTCAGTAAGATGATTGGGTATGAAAAGATGTCTTTTTCAGAGAAGGCCTTGTATATTTCAGCAAGACAATGCCAAACTGCATTCTGTGCAAATGACAATGGCATGGCTCTGTAGTAGAAGAGTCCAGGTGCTAGACTGGCCTGCCTGCAGTCCAGACCTGTCACCCATTGAAAACATTTGGCGCGTCATGAAACAAAAAATACGACAAAGAAGACACCGAAGTGTTGAGCAGCTGAAACCCTAAATCAGGCAAGAATGGGACAATTTGCTTTCAACACTCCAGCAACTGGTCTCCTCAGTTCCCAAATGTTTACAGACTGTTGTTAAAAGAAGAGGTAATGCAACACAGTGGTAAACATGCCCCTGTCCCAACTTTTTTGAAGCGTGTTGCTGGCATCAAATTCAAATTGAGCATTTATTTGTCATAAAACAATAAAATTTTTCAATTTAAACATTTGATATGTTGTCTTTGTTCTATTTTTAATTAAACATTGGTTTATATGATTTGTATGATTCTGTTTTTATTTACATTTTACACAGCATTACAACTTTTTTGTATTTCTACCTAGTATCAGCATTGACGGCCTCACAAATGACACACATGTTAGGTAAGTCGGAGATTAATGCAGTCGCAGCCAATCGTTTGTAGACAGATAACTTCTCTCTTTTGTACTCGCGCTCACGCCAGCACACAAGCACACTGATACATGTACAATCTCACTGTCACATACACCCACACGCACCCTGTCAGTGTAAGAAATGGGTCAAGTCCATGCTCAGTCACTCAGGGGTTTAATTACAGAGGCTTCCCATGTACCTTGGGCACTGCTCCCCCCCCCATCCAGCTCCAGCAACACATGGTGTGGTCTGCCCCTTTGGCCCTTCAAGCTGCATAACAAATGTGCAGTGAACTCCCTGCTGACTTGGTCAGCCCAGGAAAGTTCACTCCCCCCTTCCCAGCAGAAGTGGTACGGTCGGGTTAAAGAGAGGATTACACATCTCTATTTAAAAAATCAAGAGGGGGCAGGGCTGAGGGTGACGTGACGATCCGCATCTCATTGAAGGTCTGTAAGAAGCCCTCCTGCTGTGCTCTTCATAAATATCTCACAAAAGTAGGATGGCACACTAATTTGAGTATACAAGTACTTTTTCTCTAACGACTAAAGGTGTTTGATTTCTGAAACGGTACCCTGCCACCTGCAAAATGTCCTAGTCATTTAGGAAATTGCCTGTAAACCTCACTGGTCTCAGCAGCCATGTCCCATTAATGTCACCATAAGAGAAGAACATGAAACACTAAAGTTAAATGCAATACTGTCATGTGACTTCAGTGACTGGCAGGACAGACTGACAAGTGAATTTAGGAAAGGAGAGCACACCCTGGCAACCCTTTTTCTTTAATTGGCCACACCCACTTTCCACAAAGGAACAGTTGTGTTGTTTTTTCAATGCTGGAGTAGAATTTAGGATCTCAACAGTATGTTTGATCCTGTGATTTATGGGGCAGAGCCTCCTTCTGTAAGAGCAACCATAGATGTGCTTCTAGGCGGATGATCACTGTTATGAAAGGTATTATGCAATTCAATGCTTTTTGTCAAATCTCTTCTTTTTAATCTTACTTTTTTTACAGTGTTCATTTTTGCCAAAGTTTTCCATTCATATAGAAACAAAATATGAGGACAACAAAGGAAGCAACGACCATGTAAGTATGGAGTGTGCGTGTGCGGGGCCCTGTGCGTGGTTGTGACGGCATGCCCGTGATAAGGTGTGTCAGGAGTTTTCCTGTCGAAGCGTCACCACGTTCATGCTCTGTGTGATGAAAAGAAATACTGCATGGCCTATTGGTTCAAGACTTTTAGGTCTACGGAGTAGTAACGAGAAAATCAGATCGCCATCTGGTGGCCACTGAAGGGATTGATTCTGAAAATTGTACCTGTGAGGAGAGCTGCGTACTCTGCTTGTTTGTACTTTGATAAAAATGATATACATTCGGAGACGCAGTAGCCCATTACTTTGGCACGATGCCACGTACGGGAAGCTAAAATTCATTTATCTAATGGGTTAGACAAAACACACCTGAGGGAGCTGTACCTGATGACCCTGACGTCGCCCATTCATGTCCTCAGGTCATCTCTAATGTCGCTGACTGTGTGCGTGCGTGTTCGCGTCTGCGTGCTCTTCAGATCTTTGACGGCGAACCCAGAGATGAAGACACAGAGGTGTGCTTCGTCGACATCGCCTACGACGATGTTCCCGAGAGATACTACAAAATGTCCGAGGTACGGGGACAATGGCAGCATGGATATCACCGGGGGAAGGGGCGGGGGGGAGTGGGGACAACATGTATCTGAGGCTGTGAACAAAAGTCCAGGTACTTCTCTTCAGGCTAGGTGTTACCAGTTAATGAAATCCACCTTTGCATTTTCATTTCCATTACTAATAATGTAGCTATTGTGCAAATGCTTCGAGAACATCTTTCATTTCGCCATATAGTGCGATCTGGATTTTTGCCATTCCCTATACATCTTATGCCCCCTGGACTGGTTCTGTCCCCACAGCCATCCTTATAATTACTAAGTGACCACCTTAAAAAGCTGACTGGATAAACATGTGTAATTATATCCTGCCATACTGGGATTCAGGGGTATTGCTCTTGATCCTTCGTAACTCCAAACATACAGCAAAGACTGGTGTTATAGAGTCAGATTGAAGGTACAGGAGATTATGCAATTTTTCTTGCTTTTCGGTGGGGCTGAATTATAGTTGTCAAGGTGTTGTCTTGTTTACAGCTTACAGCCAGGCATTTTTAACTGAACTAGAAACTGAAACAAAGCAATGAAAAAAGTTTAAAGTGTTGTTTTCAAGAAATAGCCTGCATTAACGAAGTATGTAAACAGTTTGGAATAAACATTTATATGTAAATGGATATAAATGACATAAAAATGCTACACCAACAGACCAAATATGTAAATGTAAGTTGAACGGCAAAGGCAGAGGAGTCCATGGTCTGTTGGGATGCTGCCTCCTGATTCCACGTCCCACCTCTCCCACAGGACCTGCGCTGCTTTCGCTCGGAGAAGACGTCGCGAGGACCCCTGGCTGAGGGCTGGCGGGACACCCACCAGCCTATCATGTGCTCCTACAAGCTGGTGGCCGTCAAGTTTGAAGTGTGGGGCCTTCAGAGTCGCGTGGAGCAGTTTGTGCACAAGGTACGGCTACCGGGAAGATGGCGGAGCTGCTGGCCTGAGTGACATTGGTCTCATGGCTTTACTGATGTACTCTAAAATCATTAGAGGTCAAGGGCCTGCATCTCCAAGCCTGGTCCTCAAGGCCAAGGCACACCAAGATGGCAGGCTCGCAGTCCAACCAGCACTACCCTGTGACTGGAGAAGAAGAAACAGATTTACCTAGGGAAGAGTTTTTTCCGGGTCAGATGGAGACGTGATGGGGTTGGGCGAATGTGGCAAAGATATAAAGAGAGCATGGGGAATCCTGAATGAGATGGGGGGGGAAAAATCATCAGGGCTGAACAAAGGAAATGATTTCAGGGAAGAAGATTACGGGTCTTCAGACTGGCATCAACTGGTGTCTGGGTTTTTCTTGGTCGAAATAAAATAGAGCACTGCAATTTATACTTATTGTTGAGACTGAGAGACGGGGGGAATTATCAATGTGAATAACCGTGGGACTGCCACAGGCCATGCCCCCATGTTGCCCCACGCAAGCGATCCACTGAATGAGGAGGTGGTGTTCTGTTATGCTGTACGCTGGGCCTGTGTTTTCAGTGGCCAGCTTTCATCCAGTTCCAGTCCTTCTTTTCTGACTGAGGATGATTGTTGATGTCAGGCTGCCGTTAAGGGTAATAAATCTGCCGGCATCGTGATGTTATGCTTTCCCTGGCGTGTGGCTCTCGGTCACTCCGCTTAACGGCTCCTTTCCGCCCACAGGTGGTGCGGGATGTGCTGCTCCTGGGACACAGACAGGCCTTTGCCTGGGTGGACGAGTGGATCGGTAAGTCTCTGCTCTGGCGTAGAGTTCCTCTCTAACATCGACCTGGTGCGATTCATTGTAATCCATACACCTCCATGACACACCAAATCAGCTGATACGTCTGCAGCTGGTGCTCCAGTGTAGAACTCAGGTGGAGTGCTCCAACACTTGAGACCCCCTTCTTAAGGCACTGCTTTGACGTTTGTTGGTTTCAACCATTTTTGTCAGTCACTGGCATTGCCGCCTATACTCTGACCGCCTTCAGCTGAAAGCGCAGTGCTCATTATGCTGACTGGAAACGTGTCAGTCATTCAGGATTCATCCGCTCCTTAACTAGCAGGCCATCGAGGCTTGTCAGGTAAAACGCTCACCTCAGATGAATTAACAGGAATAGTGGGGAGAGAGAGAGCGCTGCCAAAGAGGAATAAAAGTAGCAATAGGGAATGACATTGAGATTACGAACGATCGGAAGATCTTCCAGGTTAGCATTAGTGAACTGTGTGCACAGTCTCACGCTCGAGATGACTGTCAGTTTGCTTTTGCGAAACCCGCTAAGAACTGAATGAGCATCAGTAAGAATTAGCATAGGGAGGTGTGGTTTCTCTGTGAGTGTCACGTGGCTTTCCTAGAGGTGCCCCGGATTCCTCCTGTAGAATGTGCACCTGTACATTCCTTGCTGCATCCTGTCTTGCACCCAATGCATTCTGGGATAGGTTCCTCGCTCCCCTGCAACCCTGTCCAGAATAAGTGGTTAGAAGTTGGATGGAAGAATTAGCATAGATTCAATCTCAACAACCATTTTGGATTTTGATTTAAAGGGATAAGCCATATGACTGTGACCAGGATAACTGGTTGGTAGATGGATGGATGGATGGATGGATTGATTGATTATTTGCAGGCTATGAACATTAATATTTAAAGAAAAAAGTTAGTTTCAGAGGTGACCTTGGGGAATGTGTTTCTTACCAGTTTATAATACAGTGACAGTTTGCATTGTTACCTTTTTACTGGAAACGTAATTTTCATTTAAATCTCTTGAACCTAACATCATAGTAGCCAATAAAAAATAAGTCAAACCTTGAGCCCTGGTGGAGGGTTAACATTAAAACCCCACCAGTCTTGATTCTATTACTGTGTCTGATTGCGTTTGTCATTCCTGATGGTTACCAGTTAAGATTTTGAATTATGCTGGAACACCATATGGAAAGGTGCAAAGATGTCCAGAACTGCCAGTGTGATGCACTCACAATATCACACAACTATGATTTTTTTCTTTCCCATCATTCACTTGCATAGCGGATACCTTAAGCCAATTCCACTACCACAACATCACTGCCCATGCAGTTGGATTGACTGACACATTTCTGGTCATCCCGGAACCCTGACCGGGATATGTGGTTAAGAGAGAGGCCAGCAAATGGCTCTCAGATGGCACTAGTGTTTCTCACCATACTTTTTCACCAAAAGCACACCTCTGTGCATCAGAAAAGCAGCTTCTGGCCTGCATTCCTTGGCTTTGAATAATCGCAGCCTACCGACGCTGGTATCACAGGCTCCGGTTATGACACAGAGACGGTCCCGAACATCAGGAACCCAGAACCATCAAACATTCTGACACGATGGTACTGCACAAAGCAAGCTGGTAGAAAATGGTTACAATAAGTTTATGAAAAAGTGAAGGACATTCTATTTAGAGCTAAAACAATGACTCATTTGGGCACAAAGAATAATAAGCTCTGACAGTGCTTTCGATTTCATAGCATGCTGTCGTTCAGGTAGAATAAAAAATAATAGAAATGACTGTCTAGTGTCCAGGCAGCAAATTTTGGGGTTAAAAGTAGACCAACTTTTGCGAAAGCACCTTGAAATATACATCATATGTGTACAACAAAGATGAGATGGAGAAGCAGGAAAGAAAGAGGACGTGATAGGCAGAAACCACAATTAAAAGGGACGGGATAGGCTGACTCTTCAGTGCAGGGGCCTCTCTTCTTGCTCCCTTCATCAGGGGAAACATCAGGCCCTCCCCAGAAAGAAGTCAAGTCTTCCAAAAATCTGTAACTTCTGAATAGTCATTCCTCTGGCTAGGCCTACACCTAGACCTGGTCTATGCTCCTTCTCTGGCTGTTTCTTCAACCTCCATTGAACCTTTGCTGTACTTCACTTCATCCACGAATGTCCGACTTCTGGTCAAGAGTAAACCCCCCCCTCTTGCTTTCTATGCAGCCATTATGTTTAGATTCTCTGTCCAGGTCTTTGGCTAATAGGCCCACTTCACTAATGTGCCATTTCTCCCTGTTTGCACCTCCCCGAAGACATGACAATGGAGGAGGTGAGAGAGTTTGAGCGTGCTACCCAGGAGGCCACCAACCAGAAGCTACGTACGTTCCCACCGGCAATCTCCATCAGTGAGATAGCACTGGCTTCTCCCAGCCGGGGTGGGCCCTCCAGTGCCCCGTCAACACCGCTCTCAACCGAGGCACCTGAGCTGCTGGCTGTGCCACGTGACAGGCCGCGCAAGAAGTCCGCCCCAGAGGCGCTCACGCTACCAGAACGCCGCGGATCTGGCTTCCGACTGCCCAACTTCTTCCCATGGCATACTCCCCCTCCACATCCTGAGTGACAGAGTCAGTCAGCACCTCCACCCCCACAAAGTCCATACTCATCCAAAAAAACTCTCACAGAACACTTAAAAATCTTTATTTTACCACCTACCCATTCAGGTTTTTGTGAACAGGAACAGGATAAGCATCCTGCTTATATGGGCAAAATCAAGGTCCCTCCTGGAAGAAGAACCAAAAATGGTCTGGTTATGTATTTGTTTTCTTAGTCTGAAACTTCTTAATGACCATGCCATCTGCTGGCCCAATATGCTTTGTGCACCTAGCAAAAATCTTTACCTGTTTAAGACGCATCATTATACTGCAGGATTAATATGATTGTATAATAATTAGCGCAGATTTTTCTTTGTATACCAAAAAGTAAGCATTTAAAGAAAGCCATGCTATAGATCTCAGAGTCCAAATGTCACTTTTAATACAGCACTGCTGCTCATTTGACCCTGACCCTGTTCCTCCATTTGGTCTGATGTGTGTGGAGCGCTGCTCTTCTTGTTTGGTCTGATGTGTGTGGAGCGCTGCTCTTCTTGTTTGGTCTGATGTGTGTGTGGAACATACTGGGGTTTGTCCAGAATGTTTGCCCCACAAGTCAGGTGTGTAAGGGTTTGTGTGAACTGTATGCCATTCATTCAGTGGGTTGAACATCCAGAGACGCATCTGTCTGTGTAAGAAATAATGCTGGACATTTGGGAAGTGGTCATAACCACAAAGATCCACTGGTTATAAACCTAACCAGTCAGCACCTAACCATTACCTGTACTGGAAATTAGCCTATCCCCGACCTGTCTCATGTAATGATCATAATCAAAACACTCTATCCAATCAGGATATGTCAGTAAATATCTTCAATATCTCATTTGCCAATGAAGGGCAAGGCAATTATTACTGTGAACGGTCTGGACACCTTTGAAGTTGCCTGTTGGAATGAATGGATATATGTATGTAGTATCAGCTGTCAGTATTTTCACTGGTTAAATAGTTTAATATCCACCTTTTATGCTTTTTAATAAATTGTATATTTTCTCACACTAACGCAGCCATAAATATGCTTAAATTTTCATAAAGGTCAGCTTTCTGAGGTTCAGATCTTAGTGCAGATAAGATTTCTTATTAGACCTATGAGCTTGAATTTAAAATCAGGGATTTCTTGTTGCATGGTTTGGACTAGATTAAGGAGACAAACCGATGTATCTCAGATTTCATTTTTGTTTGGAACCATCAATTGTCACTAAACTGAGTATGACTTGGGGGGAAAAAACAAACGAAACAACAAAAAAAAAATAAAAATACAAAAGGAGGTTGCAGATTCTGACAATTATTTTCAGGAACAGTTTGAAGTTCCAGTAGTGTGATTTTGTGACCTGTAACGTGTTTTTTTGTTTTTTTTGTTTTTTTTTAACATGTTTTTGAAATTTTGGTTACTGTAGTAATTTTAAATCGATAAAAAAATGTTTTTAAAACTTTACAGTGCTGTACTTAAGTATGTGTTTTTTTTTGTTTTTTGTTTTTTTTTTTAATTGGCAAAGACTGTGATAAGGCTCTGGTTTGCCTTTCCTAAAAGACTGTTCTAAACAGTAAGTGCATAGTGCTATCTGTTGATGTTTTAAGATTATTTATGTTCATGCTCATCGAAGGAAATCAAATGCTCGTTCTCATAGCCTGGTTTTCATCCTTAAGTAATTATAAAATATGAAACGCTATATGACCATTTTGTACAGATCTTGCCCGGATAAATCGGGTGGTAATTTTTTATTTATTACATTTGAGATTCACATTGTGCAGTGATTTTTGAAAACAAGGTTGTATTTTCATATAAATATGCTAATTTGAACCTCTCTACGGGTCTCTTGAAAAAGAAAATGATCTAGCCACCACGCTGAGTGACAACTTGAAATTTAATTCCACTTACGAACTGACTGTTAGATTTAAAGACGTCATATTCTTAACTTTGGCTGGACCCGTTAACTTTATATGTACGAATACATTTCACTATAATCAGTGACAAACCACGATGCTAGTTAGCACAATCAGAGCCTTCTTAAGGTTTATTTTTGTTTTTGTTTGGTGTTTTACAGTTATAATCACTGTGAATGCATTTACTTCGATGTCGTGTGTGATTTTTTTAACATTGAACCAATAAAAGAAAAACAAAACCTTAAGACATTATAGGCTATCGTGTTTTTGTACTCTCGACAAATTATAAAATCGAATGGCATCAGAAGATGCATGAGTGAATAATTTAAAACAAAGAATTTCAGTTTTTGCAGTTTTTAATGATTTGCGAACAAATAGCATGGATGAAGATGTCCAGAACTATTGATTTATTAAATAGTTTCTGTTCTATAAATCTTGAAATTTCGTTTTATCTCCAAGCTTAGCACACCAGTTATGAAATGGAATATAGAATTGATCAAACGTGTGTTTTTTCTTCTACGCATATTGCGACCTTGTGGCAAAAAGTGAAAACTGCAGCTATAGATTCTGTCTTCATTTTGCCAAAACCTTCTCATTTTAAAACAGTGATTATGGAGTGAAAATTGCAGCTTAGTTTAAAAGAAATGGAACTGGCTTAAAAACAACAGCAACAAAAACTTAACAGTTGCAGTGGCAACGAGTACATGGGACACAAATCCCCAATTTGTACTTAGTTTATTCATGTACCACAATCTACACCCCCAAATCAGAAAAAGTTAGGACGGTATGGAAAATACAAATTAAAAAAAAATGCAGTGATTCTTAAATTTACTTTGACTTTTATTTCATCACAGATAGTATGAACCCAAGATATTTCATGTTTTGTGTGGTCAGCTTCATTTCATTTGTTAATATACATCCATTCCTGCATTTCAGGCCTGCAACTTTTGTACTGTGGAGAGTTAGTCGCCTGGAGTTGGATGACTCGACTTAGAATTGGTGATTCATGAATCGGGACTTGACTTGGATTTAATTGTTTTGGGGTTTTTTTCCCCCAATTTTAAGTAATTAAAGTGTTCCAGACTGCAGAATAAGGACATTAATTTTCAATCCTAAATTCATTAAATTTGTTTTTATGACTGGAATGTAAGCTGTGTTCACATTTCTGTTTTCTCCTTGCTTTAAAATTTCACATGGGCAGATATGAAGAATACAGAAACCGTAAGTATGATTCTCAGAGATAAGCAAATACAAATTACAACGCTATATTTTGTATTGTAAGCAATATGTAATCAGTTGAACCTTTTTCAATTTGTAGACTTAATCTGATGTGCAGGGGAATTTTATCTCTATTGTGTGGCTTTCTGTCCCTTTTGGATTCTGTTCATGATAAAACATGAAGAATCATTTTTCACATGCAAAGTCCAAATCATCAAACAGAACAGGAGTTGTAGGCCTGTGTATCAGATTGTATTATTGATTAAAAGCAATATGTATGATATTTATAATTGTGGATTCCTGAATATGACTTGACCTACCTTGACTGCCTAAATACACTGACCCGACTTGTCTTCATGTGACATACAGAAGTACGACTTACTTCCACTTCTGCTTTGAAAGTTAATTTGATTTAGTTAATTTATTTAGTGTCGTCCACACTGAATGATCTAGGCTCTGTTATAGCGTTTAAATTCAGACTATCAAATTACTAAGAACAACAGGCATGCATTTTAAGAACAGATTTGAAGAGGAAATGGTGTTTCAGTGCTAACGACTGCAATTCACACCCTCTGCCTGACAATTCAACACCTATCGCTTCATCTCTACTCATCTTCCACTCCCCCTTTCAGTGACCAGCCACAGACACAAACCCTGGCCCCTCCACCTCCTCACTTCCCAAGCTCTGTATTCAGAAACATGCAGTGCAGAAGCTCTTAAGGAAGCAGAAGCTGAGAAAAGCTGTAGGACCCGACCATGTCTCCGCTGTGACCTTGCACCACTGCACTGACCACTTGGCACCACTATCCACTGACCTGTTCAACCAGGATCTGCTACAGTGTACAGTCCCTGCCTGTTTCAAAACTTCTACCATCATTCCTATTCCCAAGAGGAACAGTAAAAAAGATCTTAATGAGAATCTTTGAACAACTCGTCCTCACCTACCTCAAATCTACTACTGAGTCACTTCTGGATCCCAGGCTGTTTGCCTACAGGAGCAACAGGTCAGTAGAGGATGCTGTAAACTTGGATCTTCATCATGTCCTGCAACATCTGGATTCCCCTTGGCACTTGTGCAAGGATACTGTTTGTGGATTTTAGCTTAGCTTTTAACATCATAAAACCAGAAATCCTCCACACCAAACTCTCACAACTTAGAATACCATCATCCATATGCAACATTCTCACATCCTACTTGATAGTCTGCTTTGGATCTGCCTCAGCTGTCTCCAAGACCAGGCTCCAACGGGTTGTAAACTCTGCAGAGAAAGTGATTGGATGCCAGTTGCCTTCCATCTCACAGTTGTGCCGCTTCAGGGGAAGAAAACATGTGAGAAAAATCAGCATTGACCCAACTCCTCCAGCACACAAACTGTCCCAAAAACTGTCCCTCAGGCAAATGCCCTCAGGGTCACTCAGAGCTAAAACCTCACACCACCTGAAAAGCTTTTTCCCCAGAGCCGTAAAAATGTTCAACTATGAGCCCTCAGACTGAACTGTTCTCCTTTTTATAACTTTCCTGCACACTGCACCTTAAATGGGAACAATCCCTTAACAATCCGTGAGGACCCACACCTTTGTATTCATTGCACTGTTCCATCCCCCCTTCAGATTCATTACCTGTTTTTTCCGTTTACTTTTCCACTAATGTCTGTCTTGTATATTGTTTACTCTCATTCTCATTCTTGTAAATATTGTCTGTATTTTGTCCATTGGACGGTCTGGGTGGGTCTTTTTGTTACGTGTATATACACTGTTATATGTACTCCTGTATATACTATCGTTATGTTATTTATGTTATTCTGGTTCTTGTGGATTTTTTTGTACTATAAACAAATGCATCAAGACAAATTGCTTGTACTCGGACTGTACATGGTGAATGAAGTTTATTTTGACTCAGATTCTGAACCTACATTTTTCAAATAACAAAAAGTGGCCATACACGCAGTGCGCTTAAAACCTTAATGCAGTTATTGTAAGAGAATATATACGCATTTTAACTTAAAATTAGCTGTACAATGCTAATTGACATTATTTTCGGTATTTATTCATCGCTATTAAGTCAATCATTTCCCCAAGTAAAACGTATCGTAGTCGGCAGGATTCGAACCTGCGCGGGGAGACCCCAATGGATTTCTAGTCCATCGCCTTAACCACTCGGCCACGACTACGACAATAAAATTCTTCACATTTCAGTACTGGATAGTTTATTTTAAGGAACGTGTATTAACCCTATTTCGTTATATGTAAAACTGGTTTTGAATCGATTAAAAGGGACGATGATGATAACACGCACAAGTTGAATTTCGCACCTCCTTCACTCTAATACAAACTACAGGGAATGTCCAGTCGAAAAGTTTTTATAAACTTGTATGTGTAGGCTTATAATTATATTATACTCCAGGTTCATATTATGCATGCTCTGTGCCTTTGCATCAGTTTTAGAAATATCCCTTTATATATAGAGAATACCGTGAAATTATAAACTTTGAAAACGTTAAACATTTTCTCGCACGCAGCCACCTCTCACGGCGCAGAACGGTGGTCACGTGACTCCGGCAAAGGGCCTTCTGTCTGCTTCAGTAACCGGAGAGAGGAAGAAAGATGGCGGCCATAGGCGATCCGGAGCGGGACGTTGGCTATTCACTTTGAGCTTTCTCATACTAAGTGAGTCCGGGCTTTGGCGGAACTATTGCGTCCACGTTTGCAGGGGTTCAGCTTTCAACGGGTGCCGTTTTCCCGGGGTTTGCGTGGACCAGTTGCTCATAACGTTTGAAACGGAAAATAATAGGTTTTTTTATATATAATGAGGGGAAGAAGAGGCAGGCCGCCTAAACAGGCACTGATGCATGAACCCTCCTCCGGGCCAGTCCGTGGTCTGAGACCTAGGCGGGGGTTAAGGGCAAAGGGGAGAGGTATTGATGATGCCGATTTTGTGACTCCCAAGAGGGGAAATCACCATTCATCGCGTGGCAGGAGGAAAGTGCGATCAACCTCGGCATCACGGGGTAGAGGAAGGGGTCGAGGTGCAAGGAGAGGCGGAGGCAGAGGGGCACGGACTTGCAGCAAGGTGGTCTACGATGACCACGAAAGTGACGAAGAGGAGGATGCAGTGAGTCTCAGGTCGGAGGAAGACGACTTTATTGAACGAGCAACGACAGACGATGAGTTGGAGGCCCTGAACGAGGAGTATGATTACCTGGATGAATTACAGTACGATGATGATTATGACGATGCCAGCTACTGTACGGACAGTAGCTTTCGGAGCCAGAGCACGTATGAGAGCACTCCAGGTAAGAGTTTTTGCTAAGCTGTCGCGAAGACAGCGACTACGGTCAGAGATTGTTGAAACCAGCAAGGGAATAGTAGAGCGGTGTGTTACTACATGAAGGTAACGCTTGCAGGAAGCAGCTTTGTCCAAAATGGAGAATGCGCTGTGCAGGCGGCAGGGCCCCGGCTTGGAGTCGGAGTGCACAGCGCGGTGCACCGCCGGGACCGACGCCGTTGCAGAGACCACTTTGACATCGTGACAAATCTGTCCCCCGACGCCTTGGCGCGGAGGGCCGTTGGCACGGCGGCGTTCCTTAACGCGCCGATCCGCGAGACCGGCGCGTAAAGGTCGCGTGCCCGGCCGGCGCCTCTGGAAACTGTCATTTACCAGGCAGACGGCTTCAAAATGTCAGGAAATGTCCATAAAGACGACCTGCCGAGTCTACATGCGTGGCAAGATAAGCTGGGTTTGGGGGGCCTACTGCCATAGCTTTTTCAATAGTGAGCATGGATGACAGGGTCTGTTTTGAAAGCGCCGCGGCTGTGACTCCCTCACCTGTTGCCAAGTCAGCATTGAACGGGGCAGCGTTACTTAAGACCCTCCGAAGAGATGTGCAGCGATGGGATGGGAAATGTTCGAGATTTCGCTTCGTCAGATGGATTCTAAACGCTCATCAGAAAACTATTCTTGTGACAAATTACGGGTTTAGACTTTAAATGACGTTTCAGTTTTTACATGAACTTCTCATTGGGAGATTTAGTTGATTTTTCTGATAGAAAACTTACTGCGACCTTCACAAGGAGAAGCAGAAAGCAGATGATTATGACAACAGAAGACTTCTCCGTAGTTGAAGTATTATGCTAATAATTCAGATTTCTTCCTGACCTGTTTCCAGTTCATATTCATTTTATTGATTCTAGTTCCAACGGTGACTTGTTTTTCATTTGGTGGATGAAAGCATTCACATCTTTGTGTGTGTGTGTGGTTGGTTCTCACGTTTGTGCCGTCTCCTTTCACAGGGCGTCGGAGGTCCCGGGTCACTCGTCCCAGCCCACCCAACTTTGAGGAGAAGAACGTGCCCCTGTTGGAGTTGCCCAAGTCCTCAGAGGACCTGCTGGTGCCAGCTGAGCACCTGATGAGCGTGGCTGCCATCTATGAGGTGCTGCGCAACTTTGGCACCGTGCTGCGCCTGACGCCCTTCCGGTTTGAAGACTTCTGCGCGGCGTTGGCAGGCCCAGAGCAGTGCACGCTGCTGGCCGAGACTCACATCGCCTTTCTCAGGGCCATCCTGCGTGAGGAGGATGCCTCTGGTACAACTTTTGGTCCAGCAGATCTGAAGGATAGTGTCAACTCCACCCTCTACTTCATCGATGGCATGACATGGCCGGAGGTGGTGCGGGCCTACTGCGAGAGCGATGCAGAGCACCGCCATGTGCTGCCCTACCAGGAGGCTGAGGACTACCCCTATGGGCCCCTGGAGAGCAAGCTCCAGGTGCTGCAGTTCCTGGCAGACCAGTTCCTCACCACCAACATGGCCCGTGAGGAGTTGATGTCAGAGGGCGCAGTGCAGTATGACGACCACTGCCGTGCCTGCCACCGGCTGGGAGACCTACTCTGCTGCGAGACTTGCTCTGCTGTCTACCACCTGGAGTGTGTACAACCGCCGCTGGAGGCGGTGCCCGCGGACGAGTGGCAGTGCGAGGTGTGCAAGGCTCACCGGGTGCCCGGCGTGACGGACTGTGTGGCCAGCAGCCAGCAGGTCCGGCCCTACGTCCGTCAGGAGCCTGTTGGGTTTGATCGCCACGGCCGAAAGTACTGGTTCCTCCACAGGAGGATTTTTGTGTAAGTAGGATCCCTGGGGGTCACCTGTGCCCATCTAGCCATGACGATTCCCGTATAGACTCTGCTGCATTTTGAGTCTGTCTTACTGCACAGTGGATTGATGGTTACTTGCAGATAGAGGGTGGTGATCCTTTGAAAGAGAAGCCTGTGTGTGTGTGTCATTATTTTTTGAGAGCAAGGTAAACTTTTTAAATTCTTTGTAATAATTCACGTTGGAGTGACGGTTAGGTTTAGGGGAAGAAGTTGGCCTCCTTTGCTCCTCGGTTGCCACTGTATGGTATGATCTGAATGTTGGAAAATCTAAGGTAGCAATTCACTTGACAGCTTCTGTTAATTCAAATTCTTCTGCTAAGATTTTTCTATGCTCAGCTGTTACTGAGGAACCAATTTTTTTTCAAATCCTTATTTTTACGCTGTAGTCATGCAAAGTATTTAATTGCATGTGATTTAGTTTTTATGTAAAATTCCATAAATGTATGTAGTAACGATTTCAGCTGTTGCTTGATTCATTCATATTTTGATGTTTTTGGATGGCACGTTGTATCCCATATTGAAACAGCGCCATGTGCGTGTTAGTGGAGGGAAACGGAATTGCATTCGTCCCGAGCGCAAATTGTAATTTTCCTGGTTGTCTGAGAATGTTTTGAGCATAAACAGAACATGCTCACATCAAAACTGCGTTTCACGATCCAAAAGTTTGCAGCTTTTTTAAATTACAAGTTATACTGATATGATTCAAATTTTTCATGCATGTCCCTTGCCTTTTTTGACGTATGCATTTTAATTATGCTTGTATTATTAGGAAATTTGTTATGCTTGCTAAGGAAAAAGCTACATCTGGGTTTTAGGGGGGTGCTGCTACCTCCCTGGGTTTCACTTTTATTCACCTGAAGTAAAAACATTGGCTAACTGTGCGTTGTCTCAAAATTAACATCAAAAAGCTGTCACAGTAGCACTCTGTCACACAAATATGCAGGACTTGACAGCTAAGTTAGCCAACTTCTGATGTTCAGTCCGTTACTTCATTTTTTAAAACCGCACATACACACTTGGCAGTTCATATTTATGGATATTTCCTGCCATTTGGTAAAAGTGATATGGACCGGATTTGCCTTGTAAATTATAGTTTCCAGCTTGTCTTGCATGTTCTTTGTCGGTGAGTTATGGTTTGTTTTTAAGGCATGTGGTCAGCCAGCGTTAAACTAAATTGTATGCTGTTGTGCCTGCAAAACGCCTTGAAAAACCATGATTCAGACATCGCATGGAAAGAAAATAACATGATCTGATGCTGGCAGGTTTAAAGGAAGTAAGCTGTTTATTGGAACTTGTAAAAGTCCGTTCTTTCTCCCTCCGCATGCAGCGAGGAGAACAGTGATCAGAACAAGCAGACGTGGTACTATAGTACCAAAGTCCAGCTGTCTGAGCTCATCGGGTGCCTGGACAAAGAGCACTGGGAGAAGGAGTTGTGCTTTGCCCTGGAGGAGCTGCAGGAGGAGGTGCACGCCCACATGGAGATCACCGAGGAGCTTACTGAGAAGGCCCGGGGCAGTAACCCCTCCTACCTGGCTGCTGCTAATGGTATGAGGGCTTCCACTCGGCCTGCGGTAGTGCCCTTGCACATAGAGGTAGTAAGAAGCAGGGGGGTTAAAGCTAAGAACCCGCAATACTGAATGTTACTGGTGCAAATCCCTGCTGTACTCTAAAATGAGGTGTAAAATATCCCGGTTTTATTGAGTCTCTTTGTTAATTAGCTTATGCTTTAACTCAAAGAGCAGCCAGAACAACTTAATTAGCTAGTAAACTGCTACTATGATGGTGAATGTGCATGGTATCCAGTCCATTTTATTTTTTTATTGGAGGCTCATGTTGTAATGAGTTAAATGATACTTTGTTAGGACTATCTATGTGCTTGTTCAGATTAGGTCACAAGCCTTTAATACACTTTCTTCATCCAGAGGAGATCCTGGAGTGGTTGAAAGCCAGGCAGGAAGGGGAGCTGGATAAGGTCAAAGGGCTGGAGTCTGGACCTGACAACCAGCCAGAGCCAGGCAAGGACAGTGAGGAACCAAGTGCTGATCATTCCTCATCTGAGGGGCAGGAGCAGAGAATCCCTGAAGACCAATCTACCGGGTCAGAGACAGGGGTACCAGGTAAGAACATCCATAAACGGATGTTACTTTTCAGTAGTCAGGAGTTTTACATCACGGTCAGTTCATACTTAACACCATTGTGCAGAAGGTACTCGCTGTACTGACAGAACAATGTGATTTTTATGGAATATCAGCCGGACGTGGCCAAATGGTCAGCTGTGTGCAGACCAAAATTTCTGTCTGTACACCAGGTGCTCATGTTCTGCAGTCAGTGCCGTTTATGCAAGTTTTGTCACACAATGGCACAGGTGTGTATCGTGCAACTTTAGGAGAATCCCACGGAGAAGTATGAACATGGCCTCTTGTTCCTTGTTGGGAACTGTGTCCTGGCCTTTCAGATTGACTCGTGGGCAGTGGACCATTTGGTTGCTTCACACGTTGTGGTTTTCCATTTCAGTTAATGTCAGATCCATGTGAAGGTTTACATTCTGGAGCGCCTCAGTGTCCAGTTGAGCTGGTCATTTTAACCTTCCCTCAGAATCCCTCTCAGTACCTGTCTGCTGTAAAATTGATGTGATAATTCCTGTTCTGAAGTCCTCATCCTCTTCTGGGTTCACTTTGGACAGATGCACCCGCCTGGGGAGGCGAGAGCAGCGGAAACTCAGGTGGGTCAAAACCCAATGTGCCTGCTGGAGTAGACGGTGAAAGGGGGGCGTCCAGCACTGGGGTCAAGCAGGAGTCTGCAGGTACGAGGGGCTCAGCTTTTCTCTGGCTCTTCTCACATCCCCGACCTCTTAGCGCATCTTTTAGCAGCAGCGGAGACATTCATCTCCTTAAGAACAGTGGAATAGTGGCGTTTCAGTAGGCATTTTTTTTTTTTTTTAGTGCTCATTAAAGCATCGATCGATTAGCCCACAATCAAATAAATACGTCATTGGGTATTGGCTTCCGGACACTGTTCTTGGAGGGGGGAAGAGAAGATTGAAAATCAAGAACTTGACCGAATGGCTTTAGTATGCATCACTGAATCAGGCGTGGCATGTTTCTAGAATTTGAGATCATCAGAACAAAACAGTTAATTGATGCAACAACAAATGCAGGACGGAATGAAGTGTTTGTTACCCTGGAGCAATGAGAGAGACGGGGGCTGGTATATGTTTTTTGGAGTCTGTTTCTCTAGACATGTAGCACAACTTCACAGACACAGGCTGCAGGCTGTATGGTGATTCATATAGGAGATCACAACAATCTGCTCTTCCCAACAATAACAAAAGAGCTGTTAATGAAATGAAAACAGCTCTTGTATTGGACCGAGTGTCCGTTAATGATGTTGAGATGTTGTTTACCCCCTAGACAAACCCCGGGATTTGGACCCCTTAGGTGAGAAGTCCACTTCCTCTTCAAACTCACCCCAGGCCCCACAGACTGGAGATGAGAATACCAATGACAGCCAGTACTCAGTGCCCAGTGTCACTGGACAGAGCAGCGAGGAACCACCCCCTCAGTGTTCTGCAATTGGCCAGGATGATACAGGTATGCTGACATATCCCAAAGGCCCTGTGTTATTAATACCCATTTGCTCAGACTTGTAAGTACAGGAGATGGTTAAACTCCAGTCCTGCAGGGCTTTCACCTGACGTATCCACTGAAATGTTCCCCAAAAGAACCTGGAGAATCCAGCTCTTAAATAACCAGACTTTTTGGCGCACACTGTGGGAACGCTCATGTTACTGTAAATACTATAATCTTTTGTTCTTGTCCTCGATTGGTCAGTGGTTATAAGATACTTTAAGTCATTTGCACAAGTACATAGGAATTCTGATGATTATTTATTTATTTTGCATATCCTGTTGTGAAGTAGCAGACATAGGGGAGAGTAAAGCATGAGGTTATGGAGTAGGGTCAGCTATTTATTTGTTGCCTCTGGAGCTGTTCTTGGGTTAATGCCCTCGTTTTGGGGCCCAGCGGTTATATGATTGTATGATTGTTCTGCTGGTCACGGGCTCAGTCTCCTAACCTGTAAGACATACATCCTTCTTTTCTTTTTTTAGGAGTTTGCAGAAGGACAGTTCATTTTTGCACTGTTTTATTTTCATTCCTTTGTGTGTCTGACAGAAGAGGCTAAGGAGGGCACAAATGGGGTAGCTGATGGAACCGATCTGGGCTGTGTCACGCACACATCCATGCGGATGGTGACACGGCTTCGGAACCCAGACAGTAAGCTGTGCCAGCTGAGGAGCCAGCTGGGGGCAGCATCTCAGGATGGCAGCAAGATTCACAAGGAGGTGGGTCTTTTACAATGCACTGCTGCTGGACCTTGCCACAGTCTTTTTAACGGAAGTTTTTAATGTTTTGCACCCATAATAGTTTGTGAATATTTAAATAAACATTTTTGCTGTATTAATATATGTACCATTAATGTTCAGTTTATTGCTTACTGCTGTTTTACAGACCTTTCACTTTAGTACCTTTTAAAAAAAAGACTGCCCAGCATAGTGCTGGTTTTACATGTCTATGACTTGATGTCTCAGGTGTAACCTAGTCAGATGGAAACCTGTGTTGCCTTTTCTTCATGTCTCCAGGTCTTCGCTCTCAGTTCCCAGGGGGATCTGTGCAGCACCGGTGCTTCTAGGAAAGACACAGAGGTGAAGGGAGGCTCTGGCTTCAAATTGGGTCAAGAGGGCAAGTACCGGGTTTATCAGAACCAATACAGCAGCAACACACTGGCCCTAAACAAGCACCAGCATCGCGAGGACCACGACAAGCGGCGGCATCTGACCCACAAGTTCTGCCTGAGTCAAGCGGGCGAGTTCAAGTGGAATGGTTCCGTGCACGGGTCCAAGGTGCTCACCGTCTCCACGCTGAGGCTGACCATCGTCCAGTTGGAGAACAACATTCCCACCCCCTTTATGCACCCCAACTGGGCCTCTCACAGGTACACTGAGCAACTTTTACGATGGCAGCTGACATCCCGCCTAAAGACAGTTTATTAACCAGTCAAGCTTTGGCCCATCCAGTCAAACCCTCATTCCGATTGGCTGGCAGGTCAAACTGGATTAAGGCAGTGCAGATGTGTAGCAGAGCACGGGAGTTCGCTCTGGCCCTGTCCATCCTGGAATGCGCCATCAAGCCTGTCGTCATGTTACCTGTGTGGAAGGACGCACTCGGACACACCAGGCAAGAAATCTGCGCTCATTTGGATTAGTTGATGCAACGCCGATGGGCTCAGTACACTAGATTCCTCTCCTTTTAGTAAATCCAGCATTCTCTATGGTCTGAGAGAATAGATTGAATGGTCTGTTGGTGACGTGACTTTTACAGGAAATTCCCTTTATCAATTGGCTGTTGACTGTGAGTGACTATCATTTTGTTTCTTGCTACAGGTTACACCGGATGACCTCCATTGAGCGGGAAGAGAAGGAGAAGATGAAGAAGAAGGAAAGAAAACTGGAAGAGGAAGAGACGATGCAGCAGGCCACCTGGGTGAAATACACTTTTCCCATCAAACACCAGGTATGATGAGCCTTCACCCGACTGTGGATGGGTGTAGAAGCCTTGAGAGCTTGGTGTGACAAAGTCACGACTGGTGAGAAGGGTTGTCATCTTTTATCTGCACTTGGGAGGCACCTTTGAGTGAACTCTGGGAAGGTTACCGAAAGAGGAGCTTAAATACAATATCAAAGTGTGATTAAACAGCGTGTCTTACTGCGGTCAACTACCTATTCACGCGACCTTTGGTGAGGCCAAGGTTGTGGTTCTAGAGGTTTGGCTCCCTTTGGAATATGCAAAGGAGGTGGAGTTAATTTGGACTCATCCACATACCAAATACAAGGAGCAGATGGTTGGGGAGTGACTATATATGCTCCATAGACTTAATGCGCCAAAGAAACGTGCATTCTATTCTCTCTAAACAGTGTTTGGTTCGTACTGTGATGGCTTTTCACCTTTATATGTCCTTAAGTTGTAGCATTTGTCATTGTTTTGCATCCTGTTGTTCATTCATCCTTCCATCTTGTAATTGCTAATCCCAGCCAGTGGAACCTGGAGCCCATTGCAGGCAGCCTAGGGTAGGAGGCAAGGCAACACCCTGCCTGGGATGTCAGGCTGCCACATGCTGTTCAGGTTTTGTGTCCATAATTGACCTGTTCAGGTTTGGAAGCAGAAGGGGGAGGAATACCGGGTGACTGGCTATGGGGGCTGGAGCTGGGTCAGTAAGACGCACGTGCATCGCTTCGTTCCCCGGCTGCCGGGAAACACCAATGTCAACTATTACAGAGCTCTGGAGGGTCAGTCCCCCCCCCCCCGCGTTTGCCGTTTGATTTAGAAAAAAGCACTAAATTGTTGAATGTTTATGGATGACTATTTCGATGCAATGCACATTTTAATGTTGGGAGTTTGTTAGCCGATTTGCTTTATTTTTTACCCAGCTGCTAAGATTAAGCAGAGTGCAGACGCTGGCCCGGATGGCTGCTCGGCCAGGCCAGACATGAGCACAGAGCAGCGAGCTGGTCCTGTCAGCGACTCGACGGCAGCGATGCTGGAGAAAGAAGAGGACCGGAAGGCTGCCGCTGGGCCTCCCAAGGACGAAGGGGTTCTACCTTACGACAAGGCCCAAGACAAAAGCAATGTGAAGGATGATGGGCAGACCGCCGATGGACCGGCGGCTGGCATTTCTGACTCTAAAGATGGTGAAGAAAATGATACCTTTTTAAAAAACAGTTTATCAAGTGCTTTGATCCACTTGGGTAAATTATTGGTATGAATGACTCGACTTTGTCTCTCTCTGTCCCTTAGGGAAACGTGAACTCTCCAGCACTTCCCCGTTGGCTGCTGTTCCGAAGAATGAGGATGACAAAGGTGACGCGACGGTGAAGTCCTTCTGTGCTGACGTGGTGAATGTGAGTGAGGGCTTTCAGCTGCGGACGGCTTACAAGAAGAAGGTGAAGGCCTCCAGACTCGATGGCCTACTGGATCGGCGAGTCCACCAGTTCACGCTGGAGGAGAAGCAACGCTACGAGCGACTCAGGGATCACACTGCCGGCCAAGTGGTACCGGCCACTGGGATGGTGGACCGGCATGGCTCAGTAGTTGGTGACAAACAGGGTAATGTTTCTTCTGTGAAGGCTGGGAGCCTGGCTGTTCCCTCAGGAACCATGCCAGTAGCTGGTCTGGAACACCCAGTGAGGCAGCCTGAGGAGCCTCCTGGTCTACTGGGAACACCGTTGAAGGAAGCTAGTTGTCTGTCTAAGCAGGAAGTTGATGCATCCCAAAACCCGCAAGGGATTGGCAGTCAGATTTTTCCCGGTAACGTCCAGAGTGTGTCTGTGGACCGCTGTCTGCCTGAACACGAATCTATCAGTGAGAAAAATGGTGGCACCGCACTCTTGCCTTTGACCACGTCAGTGCCATCAACAGAACTTAGTTCTTCTCTGAGCAGAGGATCCTGGAAAGTGACGGCAAGTTTGGCAGGGCTGAACTCTGAGAGCAGATCGAAATCAGTGGAGGAGACCTTGGAGCCCACCAAATACCACAAACCTGTGGGCATGGAGCTGCCGGCACATTGCCTCGCAGAGAAAAAATCAGGGCCGGCGTTTACTGGGCAGAATGGTGAAGAAAATGGTTGTGTGCCAGATGAAAGTATAGACATCGACAAGAGCAGAGATGGCAAACTGGACCTGCGTGTAAAACTGCAGCCCCTGTTGGCAGTTCAGGTAAATGGGAATGATTCCCTTCAGAATAAGGCTCTACCAGACTGTGAAATACCTGTACAAGTTCCCTTAAAACTAGACTTTGACAGTGATGTTGAGGAAAAGGGTACTGACCAGAATTCAGGGAATGAGATTAAAGTCCCAGCTCAGGATGCCGTTAAACCACTAGTGAATGGAGACCTGCTGTCCCACCAGTCGTCCTCCATCTGTGCTGGCGATAAAGAGACTGATGTACCGTCGGCCGACACGGAGTGCTCACGTCCCCAGAAGGTGCCGCGTCTGGAAAACAGTGTCAAAGAGTCGACCTCATCCTTCGCCACCTTGCTGAATTCCAGTGTGTCGGCAGTGATTAGCAGGGATTCGGAGGAGCATGACGGTACTGAGAAAGCTAGCGTGTCATCGACGTCATCTGCAGGACGATCCAGCCTCTGCAACAGCGTCTCTCTGACGAATCACAACAGTGAGCCTGTAACACTAACAAATAGCAATGAAGCACTGAAGGCAACCATTATGCAAGTTACCACAACTACGACCGTCACTACCACCATCTCCACTGAATCCAGGAGACTCGTGATATCCAAGGACTCTAGCAGCACCCCTGCTCTGGTAACCATGTCAGGAAACAAAGCCATCACCACCACCACTACCACCTCTGTCACTAGCGTGGTAATTGGAGGAGGGGCAAGCACTATGACCGTGAGTCGGGAGTACTCAACCAGGGACAGGGTCCGCCTGCTGAGGTTCTCCCGCTCCAAGAAGGCCCGCTCAGGCACAGCCTTGCCTTCCTATCGCAAGTTTGTCACTAAGAGCAGCAAGAAGAGCATCTTTGTCCTGCCCAATGATGAGCTCAGGAAACTGGCCAGGCGGGGTGGCATCCGGGAGGTGCCAAACTTCAACTACAGTGCCAAGCCAGCCTTGGACATTTGGCCCTACCCCTCCCCACGCCCCACATTTGGCATCACCTGGAGGTTGGCATGCTGTTTTTGCTTGTCTTTTAATGGTTCTTTATTTTATTCCCTTTGCCCTTTAGTTCCTCAGTTAATCTGCTGTGAATACGAAAGAAGTTGTAGGGAAGTCAACACATTTAGGAAAAATTTGGAGCGGATAACTTTGTATGTTTATAAAAAAAATTGTATGTGCTGAAGTTTCTCATTGTTTTGACATTTGAAATCATTGGTCTTGTATTGTGATGCTTAGATTGAAAGATTTATCCATTCATGGTTTCTAATCTTCAGTTCCATTGAATCATTAGTGCTGTAGATCCCTTTTATAGTTTTAACCGGTGCCTGTATGAGCGGCACTAATTGTGATCCACGCGTCAACAAACGACAGAAAAAGGTTTTGGTAACTTTGGGTGATATCCCCACTGCAGCATTCTCGGTAATCTTCAAGCTGGCTTTTGCTAGGATACCTCATCAGCTGCACAGTTGTAGTTCACTCCAGGCTGCTTCTTAACGCGTGTCTGTGGCACCCCCATGCAAGGTACCGGCTGCAGACAGTCCGGTCTCTGGCAGGCGTGAGCCTGATGCTGCGGCTGCTCTGGGCTTGCCTGAGGTGGGATGACATGGCCGTGAAGACCCCACTCCATGGCATTGTCCGCTCAGGTGAGCGATTCACACCCGCCAGGCGCTCTGGGGTGCCGAGATGCCAGAAACCCCCACTCACATGAAGGTTGTCCCCACAGAAACATCGGAGACTGAGATCACAACCACAGAGGTTATCAAGCGCAGGGACGTGGGAGCATATGGGATACGGTCGGAGTACTGCGTCAGGAAGGTCATCCGTCCCATCGGCGTGGCCGCATCTCCTAAGGGTGGGACGTTGCTCTGGCATTTTCTTGAAGCCCCTCAGCTCATTGGCCTTTTGATACAAATGTGCTAGGCAAGCCGGTATTTTATATACTGCCCGAATGGCTACAATGGTAATGCAAAGAAAACTAGACCGCTTGCAAGAATCGGCTCACTGTTTACTGCTGCGTCTGATGTTGTGACCCCCCTCCCCCCCCGTTCAACCCCAAAGAAGCTCACACCCCCCAGAGGAAGGGACTACGGTCCAGTGCGCTGCGGCCCAAAAAGCTGGAGATACCGCGGCAGACAGGCCCGTTGGTGATCGAGAAATGGGTACCGGAAGAAGAGCTGGAGCTGTGGGAGATTAGAGCCTTTGCTGAAAGGTAAGGGGGTGAGGGTCACAGGGTACACAAGACTAGGTTTTGGGACTGGAATTAAAGAAAACGGCCTTACACATGAACTGCTTCTCAGACTGAGAAGATTCCTGGGTTTCAAACCGCTAAGGGGTCTGCAGCCCAGTGCTCCTGTCTCAGTCGGTTGTGTTCTGAGGGATATCGTGATACCTTCCTCCTTCCATTGCAGGGTGGACAGGGAGAAGGCTTCTGCAGCGGACCAGACAAAGGTTAGTGTGCAGAAGAAAGCCGAGGAGTGCAAGGCCAACTTGGAGGCTCAGCTTAAGCACCAGAGATTGGCTGCTCAGCAGGTGGGAAGGCCAGACGCACACAGAGTGCCTCTTAGTGACCTTGCATCTTGACAGTGTAGCCTCCTGGAACATCGTGCATAGCAATGAAACTACAAAGTCATCAAGCTTCATATTGACCATGTGGTCCTTGATATTTGGGGCTGATTACTAGGCTGTAATGGGTAAACAGACATGGTAGATAAGGGCCTGTTTTAGTCTGTTTTATGTCAGTTCTGTGGTAAGGTTGGTGTCCTCGTTCCAGTTTCAGCCAGATTTTACAAATCTGGGCTCTTTACTGTAATCTGTTATTGAATTCTGTTCAGTTTGAGTGTTCTGATGCCATGATGCTGTTGGGAACAGGCAATCTAACTCTGGGCCTCTTGTCCACCCTCCCCCCCCCTTCCAGAAACGTCTGGAGCAGCAGAAACCTACCTCTGGTAGTGTTATGCCAGCCGCCACCCCCCAGAAGGTGCTGGTGGGCTCCTTGACAGGTTCCGTCACCCCCGGCTCCAAGCTGGTCCTGACCTCAACAGTGGGATCCCCCGCTGTCACGTTCCAGCAGGGAAAGAACTTCCAGCAGACATTCGCTTCCTGGGTCAAGCAAGGTCAGAACAGCCCAGGTGAGTGCGGCTGTGTAGGTGTTTGTGTAGGTGTTTGTTGAGGAAACTGCAGAGACAGTAACCACAACGCTGAATAATATTTAAGGCTTTCCCATAGCCGAAATTCTACTTTTGTTCATTAAAGTTGTCTAATGATGGTTGCAGCAGAAACTCTTGGCTGGACTAAAGCCGTTGCACCAAAGTTTCCGCTTGTGTCTTGCAGGCACTGTCACGTCCATAGCCACAGCATCCACCAGTGCTACCACATCAGGACAGACTTTGCAGGTGTCGGGCACGCCGGTATCTGTGGCTGGAAAGGTTCTGTCCCTGCCGGCTAACAGCAAGATTGTGACTGTCAACGTACCAGGTGCACAAGGAGGTACAGTTCTCAGGAGCCGGACATTTGACCATTCCAGCTGTGATTTTCAGTAGAAGATGAGGAACATGCAATGCTTTTGGAGCAGAAATCCAGATAAATGCTACTTCAAATCCCACTTGAGGATTCACTGTTGTACCATTGAAGGTCCCTAAGAAACTTTAGTAAACAGTTCCCCTTTGTGACTTGGCAAGATAATGTAAGATATCTAAGTCAAAGTTGTGTTTTCCAGGTATGGTCCATGTACAACAGAAGGTTCTGGGCATCATCCCATCCAGCACTGCAGGCGGCACACAAGGCTTTACCTCCATCCAGCCACGGAGTGCGACAGTGAGCCTCCGGCCCAACACGGCCACCACACAGCAAGTACGAGAGGCCTGCCAGCACCACGCAGGCCTGGTCTATCCTCTGATGCCCCTCAATTGTAGTAGATGTTGCAATGAAGTAATATTACAAGTATGACTGCGTTTCTGGTGGGGCTGCTGTGTGTCATGGTCAGACGTGTCTGGGCACCGGTTGGAGCATTAATGGCTCTGCACCTTAACCCCTCCCCAGATAGTCCCAGGTGGTGCTCAGATCCAGCCTGGCATGACTGTGATCCGCAGCCCCCTGCAGCAGAGCGCTGGCCTGAACAAAACCATCGTGTCCACCCCCCTGGTTGTCCAGCCAGGTCTCCTTCCCGCTGGTAAGTCCACTACCAGTGTGGTTGGCTTCTCCGACTGATTTGACCATTGGATGATTCGATACGTTACTAATCCCCAGGCCAGACGTCACAGATGCTGACTCAGCTAGTCCGAGGTCCGGCAAGTTCCGCAGCCTCTGCTGTCACTGGCACGCCGCCGCGTCCCCCTAGCATGGCACCTGCACCCTGCGGCACCCCAGGCTCAGCTCTCGAGCCCCAGCTGCCCTCTCCCTCTCCCCAGCCTCACCGGCCCCAGCAGGGGCAAGTCAAGCTCACCCTGGCCCAGCTTGCCCAGCTCACCCAAGGAGCACAGGTGAGTGGCCTAAGTGACTCCGAATTGCCCCCAAATTGACATTTCAGGATGTATCACCCTCTTTGGTTATTCTTAAAAGCACAAAACATTTTAAAGTAACTCAAGATACTTTAGCACAGAGTTTACATTTCTGTGTGCATGTAACAGGGAGGCAACCAGGGTCTGACTGTGGTGATCCAAGGCCAGGGTCAGACCACAGGGCAGCTACAGCTCATCCCCCAGGGGGTTACTGTCATCCCTGGGCCCGGTCAGCAGCTCATGCAAGCCGCCATGCCCAACGGGCAGCTCCAGCGCTTTCTGTTCACACCAGTGCTCCCGGCCACGCCCACCACTGTGGCCACGCCCCCTGCCACAGACACATCTGCTACAACTATCAAGGCCGTGCCACCTTCTGCCACTATGCATTCGATGCCAGGTGATACCTCTTACCATCCTGTGCTTATGGCTCAAACACATGTGAAATGTAGTGCTACCATTATCTTTACAGCTCAGAAAGGAATTTAACTGAATGTAAGGCAGCTCCACCAAAATGGTTAAAAACTTACCCATGAAATGAGGGTTTTTTATATATTGCTTTTTGTGGGCGATGTTAGTGTGGCGCGGTGACTGAGTGGTTAGCACGTCTGCCTCATAGCAAGAAGGTTCCAGGTTTGATTCTCAGCTGGGGCCTTTCTGTGTGGAGTTCACATGTTCTCCCCATGCTTGCATGGGTTTCTTCCGGTTACTCCGCTTTCATCTCAGTCCAAAGATGTGTTCTAGGCTAATTGGCTGCACTCCAAAATTGCCCTTTGTGTGTGAGCGTGAGCATCGGGCTAGCGACCCATCCTCGTTAACAGGTGCTCTCTCAAGGAGAGCACTTGTTGCCTTATATGCCATTCATGGCATGGATCTAAGTAAGGCAGATGTTAACGCAACCTCTGTATTGCTCTGCAGCAGCTCAGCCAGAGCAGAGGACCCTGCAGCCTCGGCCACCTGCACAGACCTTGCCCTCACTGCTGACGCCACCTGCTCCTCAGGTGTCACCTCCCACTCAGGGAGACCCCCTTCCTGCAGCCCCACAGATGGTCCCTCCGAGCCTGACTCCCCCACAGACCACACAACCTCCACCTCTCCCCCCAATATCAACAGTCCAGGTTGCTTCCACTCCAGTTCAGGTTAAGGGGGTCCCAGCTGCCACAGCACAAGCCCCCCTAGGCCAGCCCAGCCTTGTTGCCGTGCAACAGGCCCTGCCCCCAGCCTGCCCACACTTGGCTGTCCATGTCCAAACCCAGCAAATGAGGCCGCAGCTGCCCGTCCAGATCCAGCCAGGACCAGGTGTGGCCCACAGTGTGGGGACCGTCGAGTCTGCTGGTGCTCAGAAGCAGGCAGAACAACAGCATGGCAACAAAGTTCAGCAGCAGGTGTGAGGCACCTGATGGATTCATTCTCTAATCTCATGATCATGATTTGAATTTAAAAATGCTTTAGCTATTGATTGGATTTCTTCTGTAGATTTTCTCTGTTTTGACATGACTGGAGTCACTGGACATCAGTCTCAGTGTATAACTTGTTACATGTCCTCTTTGTGGATGCACGCCACTACAGGTGAAGACGAAGAGCCCCCTGATGGAACACTTGAAGCAGAAGACGGCCCCCCCAGCAGATCAAGATGAAACCCAAAGGTATGGGAGCTATTGGGTGTCCCTGCCTTTTTTACAGTCCAGATGCGCCTCTCCACAAAGTCGGGCCAGCCTAATATTTCTTCTTGCAGCACTTTATACATACCCAACGTGTAAAGTGTTAGCCACGGTCTAATAAATGTGTCATAAGCATATGAGCGGGGAATGGACGAGAAGGCAATTCTAACTGCTGTCTGCTGTACTATCCTGTTGAATCGTATTGACGTTATTAGTGTCTGTGTCTCCTTACCCCACCCGTCCCTCTCCCCCCAAAGAATGATTGTGTGCAGTCAGGTGATGAAGTTCATCCTTGACAAGATCGAGAAGGATGAGAAGGACGAGAAGCAGGCAACACGGAAGCGGAAGCGGGATGAGGGCGCTGAGCAGAAGCGCAGCAAGCAGAGCTCCACCCGGTTGTCAGCGCTGCTCTTCAAGCATAAGGAGCTGCTCAAGGCTGAGATCCTCCAGAAGAGGGCGCTGCTGGACAAGGACCTGCAGCTGGAAGTTCAGGTGGGCAGCTCTGAAGAACGCAGCCTCACCGTCCACTTGTTTGGAGTGCCTTTGGATCTACCAAGAGCTGTCCTTGTTGCTTGTAAAGACAGCTTAGAAACAAAACATAATCAAAGTGATCTAGAATGTTCCTTTTGGTTTCGCTTTGCCTGTAGTACGTTTGGAGTAGTGTTCCAACCAGGGTGTTCCCCTGCCTGAGCCCTATGCTTCCCATGATAAGCCCCTCAAGACCCTGACCTGAGCAAGATATTGGAAGATGGATGCTTCTGGGTACAGCCTTGAAGTTGGCTGTCCTTAATTACCACTCTGCTTCCAGCCACTTTGAGTACTATAACATCTGAATAAAAGGGCAGGTGGAGCTTGTTTTAGTTGTAGCCAGCTGTAACTTATTCAGTTCCTAATGACACAGTGGTCTGACGGACGCTCTGGATGAGGGCGCAATGCATGACAGCCCCTAAGGGGTTTGTTTCCCTTCTCATCCCCAGGAGGAACTGAGGAAGGACCTTACTAAGCTGCGGAAAGAGAGAGAGAAATGGCAGGCCACTGCGACCCCCGCCCAAGCGGTTGAGCTGGCCCTCACCCCTGCCTCGCCGCCGTCCTCACACAAACGCAAGCGTGACGATGACCGGGACCACTTCTCAGCCAAGTCCAAGAAGAAGAAGATGATGATAATCTCTGCTACCTCAAAAGATGCCAAGAAAGACACCAAGCTCTACTGTGTCTGCAAGACGCCATACGACGAGTCAAAGTAAGGCTGTGCGCAGGTTGGCCAGCGCACGTTTTTTCCAAGCTTAAAACGAAGCTGCATTTGCAGCTTACTGCTGGCTCTAAATGTGTACAGGCACACTCGACGCATTCCCCTGGGCTGATGTGGTATAGACAGAGTTAGTGGTGTCGAACTTCCCGAAACGTACCTTTATGGCGGTCCTGTTGGTTCTGCCCTGCAGGTTCTACATTGGCTGTGACCTCTGCTCCAACTGGTTCCACGGTGATTGTGTGGGGATCACAGAGAAGGAGGCCAAGAAGATGGATGATTATGTCTGTAAGGAGTGCAGGCAGGCACAGGAAGGCCACACAGAGGAACTGTACTGCATCTGCCAGACACCATACGACGAGTCGCAGTAATTATGCCTTGCTGTTAGCTGCAGTATTTGCTCCCTCTAATACACCAAACCTTCTGCAGAAAGTTTAAAATTGTTTAGAATAGAGTCAAATGCACAGAAGGTTTGGGTCTCCCTTTAGTTTTCCATTTTGTTCCTTGGGGGTTATTGATATTGGTGATGTTTATGTCTGGGAATGGTGAAGGTTCTTCTTTGGATGGTTTCTCCCTTGAAGGAACAATAGTGTAAGGCAGCTTTCTTTACCTGGCTAATGCCCGTGTCCCTGTGTGTTCCACATCATGGCATGACCCTTCTAGTTCTTGTGTTGTTTATAATTAATGTGGAACACCACGTGTGCCCCCCCCATCCAGATTCTACATTGGCTGCGACCGCTGCCAGAACTGGTACCATGGCCGCTGTGTGGGCATCTTGCAGAGCGAGGCCACTCACATCGATGAGTACGTGTGCCCGCAGTGCCAGTCCACAGAGGACACCATGACCGTCCTGTCACCGCTCACTGACAAGGACTACGAGGGTCTAAGGCGGATTCTCCGCTCTCTGCAGGTATGCGAGTGCCTTGGAGCAGTGCAGCGAGAAGGTGGGCTTGGCAGGGGGGAGACTAAGTGCCCAGAACGAAATACCTCAGTAGCTTTAAGGAAGCATTTAACTGGAATGCTTTGGATAAACATTCTGTAGTAATGAATAAAGTGAACCCAAGGTCATCGTATCTGTGGGTTTCATGCCACCACCTAAATCTGCAGATGGTGTCTACAGCAGTGTGGATAAACATACTGTAAAGTTAAAAACATGACTCTGACTTGCTCACGTTTACCCAAGCTTGGCTCACATGCTCAGCGTGTGTAATTTTGAGTTTTTCCACTTTAACAGGCTCACAAAATGGCATGGCCGTTCCTGGAGCCAGTAGATCCCAACGATGCCCCAGACTACTATGGTGTGATTAAGGAACCAATGGGTATGTACAAGATGTGTCCACCATCCTTGTTTGGCACTATGTAGCCACTTGTCACCCAAATTCAGTGCTTTAACAGGCATTAAAGTGGCTGTTTTGCTGGCGGTGTGACATCCCTCTCCTATACAGACCTAGCTACAATGGAGGACAGAGTACAGAGACGATATTACAGCAAGCTGACGGAGTTTGTGGCGGACATGACCAAAATCTTTGACAACTGCCGCTACTATAACCCTGGTGACTCACCGTTCTACCAGTGTGCAGAGGTTCTCGAGTCCACCTTTGTACAGAAACTGAAAGCTTTCAAAGCCAGCAGGTGAGGAAGGGCGCATTGCTTCATTCCCAGGCTTTACTTCACTCTGCCCGTCGTCCAACTTTTTTGTTTGTGTTCCATCTCACAAGCGTGGTGTTTTGAGCATATGTTATTTTCTTTTCTGACGCTTCTTCCCAGCTGGGGCCTTGCATCGCATTGCGCAGCTTTCCGTAATGCCTGCATTAGTGTGTTTTGTGTTTTTGCATGCATTTATTCATGCCGTCCATTCTCTCTCTCTTGCAGATTGTGACGTCATAAGTGACGTCAGAGCTGGGATCTAACCTGGATGCTGGGGGTCTCTAATATTAAATCATGGGATCTGCTGTTTTGTGGACAGCATATACTTCTGTAGGGTTTGCTTTCTGAGTGCAGAGGAACCAGTGCATTTAATCTGAAATACACTGTAGTGTTGCAATAAGCCAACCACTGAAGATGTCTCGAGTGAGAATTGCAGTTTTGGCAGCCATATTCCTTAAAATAGTACAACAAAATGAGAGGGGAATTTTTTTTTTTTTTTTTTTTTTTTTTTTACTATTTTACTACCAGTCATCACAACGATTGCCTCAAAATACAATGTAAATGCTTGAACATGCGTGTAATATGTTAGTAAACATTTAAGCACTGAGATCAAAATGCTGCTTTAAAGCATTTTGGTTTTTATTTGAGGTTCCATTTGTATTCAGATTTGTTTACCACAGTTTGTGTACATATATATATATTTAAAAAAGCTTTTATTGCAAGAGATGCATAAATTAAGTTTCACATTGCTCTGCCCTGTCCATGGTTTTTAACTGGGTTCAATTTCCACAGCCGCAGTGCTGATTGTGCTCCTCACATACTTGGATGTTCATCTCGATTGATGATAACCTTCAGTACGTTCTTCAGTATGTTATGCTTGTCCTTTTTTGGACGTTTTAAATTGTTGTGACTTGTTCCTTTTGGTGAGAATCTTTGAGCCAGTATGAATACCGCGAGAAGGCGTATTCTCTGAAATCCTTTTGTGAAGGATTGTTAAAGGAAAAGAAATGCTTTAAATAATGCAAATGGCACCTCAGGAGTTGTTTTCCAGCTTTGTAGTTCCACAGCGATACTTTAGCATGCTGTCATGCAGCTGAAAGTATATAAAATCTTCATTTTGTTTTCAGAAGCCTGCTGCCATCACCTTCATCCATTTCAGCCTGACCCCTTTGCATCCTGTCAATTTTTTAAATGCTGGTGTTGTGTTTTTTTTTTTTTTGGTTAGTGTGAAATGTATAATAAAATATTAAAGGCTCCTCAACTTTTTTTCCTCCCTTTTCTACATTCTCTAGGTCTCATAACAACAAACTACAGTCTCCAACTTCTTAGAACAGGGCTTTTCTTTGCTATAATTAAATCAACGCGAACTTGGGGGGGGGGGTGTCTGCACATTTAACACCTGTGCCTGTGCCTGGACCTAGTCGCCAGCCAGCCAGCCAGCCAGCCTCGCCCTGTGCCCTCCACCCAAACGTGTTCCTGTGGCCTGCTGTTTCAAGGACCTCTTTCGTTTGAGGGGGTTGTAATTCTGTATCTGGTTTGTCAACTCCACCGTGGGACAAACAGAACAAGAGTGGCTTTGTTGCAGACTCACGCCAACCCCAGAAGCACGGACATTCATGGAAGTTCCCATATGGGGTGGGGGTATTGTTTTGATTATTATTATGATGATGTTTGGACTTTTGGAAGAGAGAAACAATGCTATGGAGTGTATAATTTTTGTACCTCACAGAAGAGTGGAAAATGAACGTTGAGCTACATTTACAGTGTAGTGGTTATTTTTCCTTTTCATCTGATTAGTGAAATCAGATTTACACTTATTTTGCACAGGACTGCTTTAGTTAATATGGTGTCTCCCCCCACCCCGCCCCTACGGCGTTGATCATCTGAATAACACCGGACAATAACCCTAAGACAAGTACCCTTAAATCCCTGTACTGTACAGATGGACTGGAAAAAAAACTCAAAAGCAGTGTGTATTTGAAGGCATTTTGTTTGTACAAACTGTCAAATATTGAATTTTGTGCTTTTTATATTTTATATTACAACTCGAAATAATGTACTAATTAAAGAACCCAATAAAATGGAAGGCTGAGCTCCACCCAGAATGGGATGTCTATGTTTTTGGGAGGTTCTTCAATTTTGTGTCCTTCGTCTAAGATAAAAAAATTAAAACAAATGATTAGTTAATTGTGATTAATGAAGCGTGACCGGTTTTGTCGACGAAAGATGATTCTATTAAAATCAGTGTTACCGAACTTTGGATAAGATTGGTCACATTATATTTTGCTGCTGTTTAAATTTTGGACGATGTGGAATGTACTGTAATGTCTCTGTGCTACTATAAATTCCAGATTAAACTCACTGTCCAGTACTAAATTTATAGGGTTCCATCACTATAGTGGCACAGAAGGGACCGTTCACCCGGTGCCCACCTTAATGACGTCGTGTGACGTATCTTTATCGGGTTTTTTTTTCTCATTTGGAAGTTCTTCGGAGTATAGCTGAGATGTAAACATAACGTAAAAAAATACTTGTTCAGCCAATATTTAGGCCTTCGATACTTCAGTTAACATTTGGGTTTTTGGTCAAAACGGAAGAAAACATGAGTTTATAATTTGAAACAGCAGCAAACAGTTAAGCACATTTTTGAAAAATAGTTATCGTTTATTTCTACGTAGTTTGAAAGTTGACTTCATGGGGAGTTTAAAAATACGATATAAACAGCAAAATATGTAATTTATACTCTATTGTGTATTGCAAGTTTTTCATTGGGAAATAAATAAACGTACCATTGCCGTCACCGACCCAGATGGGACTCGAACCCACAATCCCCAGCTCCGGAGGCTGATGCCTTATCCATTAGGCCACTGGGTCATTATAATGCGCTAATTAAAAGAATCGCTTTTAAAGAATAATCTTTCAGATTATCCTAAAATATTTTGTTTTGAATTAAAATATAATATATTAACAATAATAACACATGTTCCATATACAGCTAAGTATTCTTAGATAATAGTAATATACGTCACTATATAAATTTAGTCTCTATGAAGAAAATGGGATAGATTTTGAAATTAGATGACGTATTTTCGAACGATGTAGTCTCGCGATAGTAGATGTGTTTCCCTTGGCAACGCTTCCGGAGCGTGGTGTGATTTTTCAAAAGAGGCCAATGAAACAACGCTTTTACTCGAACTAGCCAATAGGAAGTATCTGTTGCCGGGAATTTATAAAACCCTTCTTCATTTTCTGTTAGTTTCTGAACTTGCACTTAGAACTGCTTAACTGGAGCGGTAAGTTGTCATGTTACGGAAATCGGTTTGGGTTTAATATAAATTGAGTGTTGTAAATAATCAGATGTTGTTGGTTCCCTTTTTTTTTGTTTTTTAAACTGGCTGGCTATCTAAAGTTCACTGTGTTACATAGCTAAATATCTCTTGGACTACCTAGAATGTGTCATGTTCAGATATAAGTAGGAAGATACTTCGGTGTGGTTGCGGTATCTGAATGTTCGTGTTTTGCATTTCCTTAAAGTGAATATCTGTGGAAACGAAATCATTCGATTATTCTAACGTTGAGCTAGCTGGTCAGCATGTCTGCTGGAAGTGAGAACACCGTTCGTCTAAACAGATTTAAGAACAAAGGAAAGGATGCAAACGTGAGTACCTCCTGTACACATGAACGTTGTCTAGTAGCTGTAGTACTGGGCAGTATGAAATAGATGAGCTAGATTGTTAACGCGTTTCAATGAACGTGTTCCTCTGCAGGAACTGAGGCGCAGGCGCGCCGAGGTTAACGTGGAGCTCCGCAAGGCGAAGAAAGACGAGCAGATTCTCAAACGGAGAAATGTCAGCACTTTTCCGGACGAGGCGACTTCGCCGCTCCAAGAAAAGAACACGAACAAACAGGTAAGACTTAAATATACATTAAAGCTATGGAGTAAGTTCAGTTCGTACAGTTTCGCGCATTCCACAAAGATCAAAGGGGGTCGATTTCTTGAAAGTCATAGAAATTAATACTAAAATGCGAAATTAAAATTACAGCTTGCCCAGTACTGGACAGTGGATGAAATTGTTGCTGGGGTTAACAGCAACAGTCTGGACCATCAGTTGCAAGCCACGCAGGCAGCCAGGTAAAATTCTCTTGAGCAACGTTTCAAGTTTCATCGGGTACTTAAAATTACTTGCTGTGTAAGGCGTTTTCATTCCTTATTTATTTATTTATTTGTTTATTTTTCTTCAAAATTTGTGACTTCAGAAAATTGCTGTCCCGAGAGAGGCACCCTCCAGTCGATATCATCATAAGCGCTGGGCTCATCCCAAAGTTCGTGAGCTTCCTGGATGTGGCAAGCTGCCCCCCAATACAGTTTGAGGCTGCCTGGGCTCTGACCAACATTGCCTCTGGAACATCTGATCAGACCAGAGCGGTGGTTGAAGGAGGGGCAATTCCAGCCTTTGTTAACCTAATCAAGTCCCCACATTCTCATATCAGCGAGCAGGCAGTCTGGGCTTTGGGCAACATTGCTGGTAAGTGCAATCAATTTCGCAAGTTAGTTTGTGATGCTTTATGCTCTGCTAAAATGTTTGGACTTCCAGTGATGCTTGCCAAGAGGTCAGTTTCCCTTGTATTTGTATTAAAGAAAAACAGAGAGGTGGTAATTGGACTTTATCGATGGGTCATTGCTTGTAAATTCTGATCTCATAATGTGTCCTGTTACTATCTTTCAGGTGATGGCTCAGCCTACAGAGACAAAGTTATCAAGCATGGGATTGTGACTCCTCTCCTGGCCCTGCTTGCAGTCCCTGATCTCTCTGAGCTCACAGTGAGTTAGTTACTTGCATAGTATTTGTGAACAACGTCTGTTTATTCTGGACAAAGCCAGTGGGGCGCCTATCCCAGGTGCCAGGGGGTACAAGGCACAGGTACACCCAGGACTGCATGCCCGTTTATCACAGGGCACACACCCACACAGTCTCACATCGCGGGCAATTTAGAGACACCAGTCAGCCAAAACTGCATGCCTTTGAGCTGTAGTTGACAACCAGAGTTTCCATAGGTCATCTATACAACTTTAGGAGATCATGTAAGCAGCATGCAGACACGCACACAAAGAATGGAGGCAGGATTCAGACCCCTAGCTTTGTTGTGAAGCAACACTGTTATCCCTTGAGGTCTCCAACAGCTGGACAGGGTCATATGAGAGTATGCTGATACGAAACATGAAAATCTAGGCCTAACTTGTGGATATGTATGGTTTTTCCCAGTCAGATATCGGGGTTATTTGAATGATGCTATGATTTAAGAAATTTTTCTGATATAGGCCTAGTCAGTCTGAGTTATTCTGCTCATAATTATAAAAACCTTGACCCGCTGTTCATCCACCTCTCTTGACTGTCCCCGTATAGCCCGGGTACCTGAGGAATGTCACGTGGACGCTGTCAAACCTTTGCCGCAATAAAAATCCAGCACCACCACTGCCGGCGGTCCGGCAGATCCTGCCCACGCTGGTGCAACTTCTGCACCACAATGACAAGGAAGTACTAGCTGACACCTGCTGGGCTGTGTCCTACCTGACCGATGGACCCAATGACCGCATTGAGGTGGTGCTACAGACAGGCTTGGTGACCAGACTTGTGCAGCTGTTGGGATCAGGGGAAATCTCCGTTGTGGTAAGATGACCACCACACTCCAGTTAATAACAGATATTAGTAAAATGAACAATGAACAGTGAATGTGTCACATGAGGGCAGTGGGTACGTCACTTGATAAGGGATATGTGTCTTTATCTGAAAGGCCATGGGGCAGAATAATATTATCACCATCCAGCTCTTGAGCCAGGGCCTTAACCCCAAATGTTCCAGGGATGTGAGCTGACTGCTCTCCAACCTCAGACTTTCCTCACTTGTATGTTGCTTTGGACAAAAATTGCTGCTGAATAGATGTAATATATTTTACTATAATGGTCTCATAGACCAGCTAATGTAGTTTAGTTATACATCTTAATGTTTCATCTCTACTTGGCTAGTAATGCTGTTTGGGTGGAGAATCTCGTGGAAGGGCATCCTGTTAATATCCCAGTAAAATTATACATTACAGTGACACCATATTTGTGAATGTGTCACCCTGGCAAGGAATATAAATTGCCACACTTTATAGATAGCTGTCTGATTTATGTGAATTTACATTGGACTGTCTTCGGCAATTAAGCAACGCACGGCATGTGCTTTGGAAAACCCTGCAGACGCCAGCACTGCGTTCAGTTGGTAACATCGTGACTGGCACGGATGAGCAGACACAGGTGGTGCTGGATGCTGGTGCCTTGTCCATGTTTCCGCCCCTGTTACATCACCACAAGAGCAGCATCCAGAAGGAGGCAGCCTGGACCCTGTCCAATATTACTGCAGGACAGGACACACAAATCCAGGAGGTTGTTAATGCCGGCCTGGTTCCACACCTCGTGGATGTCCTGAGGCGGGTAGGTCCGTGGTTGGAAGATGGACTTTTACTGTCTTTTTGGCATACTAACAAGGATGTGTTGACGTTATTTGACTGATGTTAGCAGGACTCAGCTCAAAATTTGAGTGATTTTGTTTCTTCTGCGCAGGCTGATTACAAGACACAGAAGGAAGCGGTCTGGGCAGTAACCAATTACACCTGCGGAGGCACTGTTAGCCAGCTCGTGTACCTGGTTCAGGAGAATGTATTGGAAGCACTGCTTAGCCTGCTATCCACTAAAGATGGGAAAATCATCCTTGTCATCCTGGATGCTATCTCCAACATCTTCCTGGTATGTCAGTGGTACAGAATTGTCCTACATGGAACTGTAATCTTAGGTTTAGGAAGGATAGGATTAGGGTTACCTTGAATGAAGGTCCTCACCACTGTGTTTACAGTGCATTTTCTTGTTTTTAGGCAGGCGAAAAGATCGGCGAGGTAGACAAGCTGTGTCTGATGGTTGAGGAGTGTGGTGGCCTGGACCGGATTGAAGCTCTGCAAACCCATGAAAATGAGATGATCTACAGAGCAGCCCTCAGTCTGATTGAGAAGTATTTCTCTGACGAGGTGAGCAAGAGGAAATTAAACTGGATCCAGGTTTCAACCCTAGAAAAATGCTGTTGCTGCCTTTCTTATAGGGCCAAAATAAACTTGGCGTCCTTAAATGTGAGAGTATAAAACTTCCAGTGCTGTCCATTTATAATGTATCATAATGATGTTTGGATGACATCTGCAATTGCTGTGGCACTTATTTAATAATGGATACATTGTTTGCCTTTGTAGAAAGATGAAGACCTGGCTGTGGCCCCAGAAACTATGCCTGAAGGCTACAGATTTCAAATTTCTAATGATCAAAGCACTTTCAATTTTTAAATATCTGGCTGTTCTTCCTTCAATCCTGTCGAATTGTATCAATTTGTTTTTGTGTGTTTTAACAAATCCCTGTACTGTACATAAATTGACTTGAATTCTGTAAATAAAAAGATCAGTTGAATTTGTGTGTATCTGGTTTAAGCGCCGCTTAAATAGTATTAAATGGTACACGTAAATGGGAAGTGGACGTTCCGATATTCCCCATTGAGTGGATTTGCGCCAACACGGTGGCGGTGAGTTTCGGGGCGATGACGTCATCGCAAGTCTCGGTAGCCTTAAAGGATGATCCGGCCAGGACGGCAGTGCGAGTACGGGCTGCATGGTGGCGGTGCTGCCCCCTGCTGCATTTAGTATCCCTGAGTCCGCGCCGCTCAACTGATGCTGCACACCCAAGATGCAGAAGAGGTCGACGAAGGCATTTTTCGGTTCGGACGACTCTCAACGGCGAACGACTTAATAGTAAAGAAGCGAGGCTTCGGCGGCCGACAGCTGCGCGTGTGTGCGCGTGAGACGCTCGTGCGTGTGTGTAATGGCAACGCGGTGCACATCCGGGCCACAATGGCGTGACTCCATTACTGTTTATTCACGGAGAGTGGCCGAGAGCGCTGTTTAAGGGATTATACTGATAATATTCCGTGAGCACACGTCAAGCTGGAAAACGAAAGGACATGTCTAATCAGGGGGTTAGGAGAAACGGACCGGTGAAGTTGCGTTTGACAGGTAAGGGTTCTCTTTAAAACGGCCGGCGTGCCCGCGCCTGCTAATGGAGCCTCGCTGCGGCTTTCTTTGTAGCGCTGCAGCTCGGTGTGCGGCATGTTAGCAAGCCGAGGGGTTAGTGGGACTCTTTAGAAAGTCAACTGCTACAAAAGCAGCGGGTTTGTCTTTCGGAAGGTCCTGGATACAAATAACATCCCGAATAAGGCCAGCTCACATGGCTGCGAGTGCGGCTTTATGGACAGTAGCGCTTGGTTAGCTGTTCCCATGACGATGTAGTGCTGATAACGTTTCGTAAAACACTTCTCTCTAACTAGCTTGATATAACGTTTAGTTTTCTAGCTAAGTACGTCTTAATATCCCGTGTAATGGAATTTTTTAAAAATAACTTTGCTAGGAATTATTTTAACTCGTCTGTGTTTATTGTAGTGCCGTTATCATTGTGTTGAAGGTTTGTTTGATTAGCTTGCCATACTGGGAGTTTGCCGCTTCTATTTATATGGGTTATTAAGATGATCGCAGTCACCTCTTGGGAGAAACTTAACGGATGAGATCCTGATCGTCGTCGTGTCTCTGAAAACGACGGACGTCATGCAATGCGTGAATCTGTGATGAGCCTTCGATGCTCCCGTTGATGAGCGTGGTCCTGTTTAAACCGATCATTTATGTGTCGACGTGGTGGTGGTCAGTTTCACAAATAAAATGCAACCACTGAAATGGTTTCCACTAGATTTGCGCCTTAACAAATCGCGATTGTCTACGAATGGACAAGGGCCAGTCTGTGTTGAGAAGTCTGGAGATGGACACAGTTTCCATATCGTGATAGCTACTGAGCAGCTAAGAATGGTGTGTATTACCCCTAATCACGTATAATTTTACTATTGTCTGATCAAAACCTTGCCAGAAGAACTGAGACCACAAACTTCAGTGTCCCGGGGCACACGTGTGTGTCCTGAAGAATAAAAAGGGGAAACCACTGAATGCGTGTTTAGAACTTGTACACAATTTCAGAATTATTCTTCAGTATAGTCGTAATGTGAACCCATTTTCAGAAAAGGCTGGATACTGGGAGGGTTCAGTCCTTGTCGCTGTTGGCTCGCATTTCTAACGTGTTGAAGTGATGCGTGGCGTGCAGAGGACGTGCTTAAATCGTCGAGTGAGATTTTCCCTCTGAATAATGTGGAAGATGGAGCTTTATTTTGTATACAGTGGGTTCGGAAAAGCGTGTATCGCCATTTTAAAGTAATTGGTTCTAGTTTTAATACTGTTCAATGAAAAGTGTTGACTGCTGCTTTTAAAAATGCATCTGACATCTGTCAGAGATGTACGGGGCAATGTGATGGCACTCTTAACCACTGTAGCGAAACCGTTTCAGAAGCTCTTGCCTCTTGGTGTTTGTTTTTAACTGATAGAGAAAATAAGCTGTCAAAAGCCTGCTGAGAAGTCACAAACCATGGATCTTGCCTGTCCATGAATTGATGCCGGCCCATGAAGAATGTTACAGTTCAAACATCTGCAAATCTCTTGGTAG
>JAACJT020000037.1:2820084-2832227 GCA_009936485.2 Gymnarchus niloticus
GTGTGTGTGTGTGTGTGTGTGTGTGTGTGTGTGTGTGTGTGTGTGTGTGTCTGTCTGTCTGTCTGTCTGTCTGTCTGGATTGTGTGGTTTGGGCCTGGTCCTTTTAGCTAGCTTTCCATGCTGCATTCACATTCAGATGTAGGCTAACCACATAGGTCATTTTCAGTTGGCTGATTTTGCCGTTTCTAGTTTCTCACTGCCTCCTTTCCCTGCATATTCTGGTGGTTCCCTGTCCATCTGGTCCAAAGTTACAGGAGACCGCACCTGTGATCCTCTGATCCTCCGAGAACAGGCCAGGCTGTGGTGTTGCATCAGCAAATCCTTTATAAATGCTTTTCTAAATGATGTTTCTCTGTCATTCTTCAGATCAGAGGCTGGACCTTAACAAGCTGGGCCCCAGTGACAGTGACACAGTGAGGGGCCAGATTGTGGGTGAGTGGCTTAAACATGCCTTTCCTAGGGTTGGGGGGGGTCGCAGTGAGGAAGGGAGCCTGACTACTTTGCTTCTGTCAGTGAGCTTGCAGTCTCGAGACCGCATCGGGTCAGGGGGGCCCGTGGTGGATTGTAGCCGCTTGTTCGACAACGACCTGCCTGACGGGTGAGTAATCAAACTGTGGCCTCTGTGCACTTTGACATAAAATCAATCCCATCTACACCATGTCATATATATGAACCATGTGTGGTGATTCTTCAGCTGGGAGGAGCGGCGGACAGCCAGCGGCAGGATCCAGTATCTGAACCACATCACGCGTAGCACACAGTGGGAGAGACCCACCAGGTCGGTCTGGGCTCCTGCTCTCAGTTCTCATGGTCACAGTGCTGCAGTTGTGACCTGCAAATTCCCGGTCCACAACTCCCATGCATTATCTAAACCAGTGGTTCCAAAATTGGTCACTAGGGGGGCGCAGACTTTCAAAGGGAGGAGCCTTGTGTCAAAGCTAGCCTGTGTGTGCATGTTGGGAGATGGTCAGGGGAGGGGGAGTACTTATCTGGGTAAAGGAGGATAGTAAAGGTTTTGGAATCACTGGTATAAGCAGTAAAATGAGGTTTTGTGCAGCTACATATCTTCCTGAAAGTGAAGCTCACTGGCCTACCGTCTCTGCCTACAGGCCGGCCTCTGAGTACTCCAGCCCTGTCAGGCCTCTTAGCTGCCTGCTCGATGAGAACACACCTGCGTCAGAGGCTGATGGCGCCGCCTGCAGTCCAGCAGGCGACCCGCGGGCCCAGGAGAGGCGTGTGCGATCCCAGCGCCATAGGAACTACATGAGTCGGACGCACCTGCACACACACCCTGAACTCCCGGAGGGTTATGGTGAGTCATGCAGAGAGGGAGAGTAGAGTGTCACAGCAGAGCCAGGCTGACCCGTCTCCCCGAAGGCACGTGTCTCTGCCTGTGGCTGTACAGTAGCTCGTATAAAGCAGAGGATATGGGAGCAACAGTGACCTTGATGTTAACGGTGCGTGGCAACGTGTGTCTGTACAGAACAGAGGACCACCCAGCAAGGCCAGGTGTACTTCCTGCACACCCAGACGGGTGTCAGTACGTGGCATGACCCCCGAGTGCCCAGGTAAGGCTGTATCTCCCCCCCCCCAGCTAGGCCAGGCTGATATCACTTGTCCCAGGTCTTTTTCAGTTAAGTTTATTTATATAGCGCCTTTAACAAGAAGCTCTGTCACAAAGCGCTTTACATAGTCCCGGGCCCAGAGTCCCCAGAGAGTAAGCCAAAGGCGACAGCGGCAAGGAAAAAATCCTTCAGGAGGAAGAAACCTTGGGAGGAACCAGACTCAAAGGGAAAGCCCGTCCTCCTCAGGCCAGCACGAGGCAGGACAAATTAATTAATACAAATCAGAATAGATACAAAAGAGCAAATCCTGTAACAGTCAGGGGGACAACAGGGTCTTGGAGGTTGCAGTCCAGTGATCAGAGCAGGCTCGGTGGCTCAGAAGGCAGCAAGCTGGTCAGACAGGACAGCTGAAGTGGAGGGAGGGCGCGGTAGGCCAGCAGACGATATGAGGATCTCTTGAATCCGAGCCTCCGAGGGAAGCACCCCATAAGAGGGGGGCACGGGGGAAAGAGAATGTTTGAAAACTCTTCTGTGGAAGTGAAATGTGTGTGTGTGTGTGTGGTCACTTGACCAGGAGTGGGCGCAAGTGCACCCTAGGTTGTCTGCGTAGCCAACAGTATGAGTGTTTTCTTTCATGTGACACTCACCTTTTCAAGGGACCTCAGCAACGTGAACTGTGAGGAGCTGGGTCCTCTGCCGCCGGGCTGGGAGATCCGCAATACAGCCACCGGCCGTGTGTACTTCGTGGACCATAATAACCGCACCACGCAGTTCACGGACCCCCGGCTCTCCGCCAACCTGCACAGGGTACTCAGGTGGGGCCCCCTCCCCTGTCTTGGCGGGGTTAAGGTTCAGAGTTTAGATGGTCGCAGTTCTAAACATATTAAACTTCTGAAGGCAGTTTGAGACTACATTGCCTGAGCAGACATAGTGCTGTGATGTAAAGGGCAGCTGTGGGGGGGGGTCCTCTCTGCCTTTCACTGTGCTTCTCTGTGCTTTTTGTCCTGACCAGCCCGAGTCCCACCAGCTCACGGGGCAGCACTGAGAGTCAGAATAGCAACCTTGGGTAAGCTGCCTATAGTCGATTACATGGAACAATGTGCACATACATGCACCCCACACACACAGGTTTTCCCATCCTTATGAAGCCTTCCCCCAAGTTGTCCCTTTTGATGTCATTGATGTGGACCCTCCCCTTCCCTCAGCCGTTACAGCCAGCAGAAGGAGCTCCCCCACCAGGGCCTGGTACTGGAGGAGGCCGAGGGCCTCCCGGTGCCCCGGTACAAGCGGGACTTGGTGCAGAAGCTGAAGACCCTTCGGCAGGAGCTGGCCCAGCAGCAGCCGCAGGCGGGACATTGCCGCATCGAGGTGTCCCGCGAGGAGATCTTCGAGGTGAGTCAGAATCTGGACTGTAGGACCTTGGCCCCCTCTACGGCGAGCTGCACAAGAGCACGCTGACAAGTCAAAAAATTGGCACGAGAAACTTGGTGGCGCCGGCTGTGTGGACTGTGAGGTGGAAGAATGTGACGTGACAGCTTGTGCGGCTTCAAATTTTGGACATCATTCAGAAGTAACAAAAGGAGCCATTTTTGAGAAACAAAGTACTGATTTAGTCCATTTCATAAATGCTTTTGAGGCCGGGCCTTCTAGACGTGGGAATGCCGTCAAAGGCACTGATATGCTGTGAAATGTGAGGGGGTGGGGGGATGTTTTTATCTGCTCTTCTGGAGGGAGACATTTTTGTAGGATGTTTCAACGAGAAGAAGGAAACAGGCTCGGAGCCAGACACCAGCATGTAAACTCGCAGTTCGAGTCGCGCTATAAAATCCATGACTGCCTTATCAGGACGCAAATGCAGGAGCCATATTGGATAAGAATGCTTTTTCTGTGTGATCCATTTTAAAAAGCCATCCAGGTGAGCATTACAGCAGAGAGCTGGCATTTTGTCTCCAGGAAGGGCACATCTCCACACCTCATGGTCTCCTGTCTGGTGTCCCTCATTTGCTGGAGATGTTGTGGAAACTGAAGACCTCTGGGCTGCCTTAGAGGGGCTCACACAAACAATGGAGGAATGTCTCTCTTCCGTCAGCCCACGTGCAGGCATATCGGGGTTTTATAGGTTCACGTGAAGGACATTTTTTAAATAAGATTTAATGTCTGGGATGTGTAATGGTTAAACAGCAGGATGTGTGACAGAGTTGCAAGTTAAAATCCCAGAAAGTGGAACTGATTCTATCTCCCTGGAAAGAGCGCCTTTCTGAATACATTCAGCAACTGAGACACCGGCTGTATCGCTTTACCTGTTACAGGAGTCGTACCGCCAGGTAATGAAGATGAGGCCCAAGGACTTGTGGAAGAGGCTGATGGTGAAGTTCAGAGGAGAGGAGGGCTTAGACTATGGAGGAGTGGCGAGGTATGTGTGTTGGTAAAACAGCTTAACCCTAATTTCTGACTCGAGTTTATTGGAAGGTCAATAACCTGAAAAATTGCTCATTTGTTTTACTTTCAATATGAGCCATATTTAAAAGAATTTTCTCTGTTTACAACTATACTGTGGACAAGATGATGATCAGGTGCACGTGGCCCTGTGTTTTTTACCTTGCAATTATTTGAAGATTCCCATAGAAGCCATTCTCTCCGGGTCGGAGTCAGGGGCAGATAACAGCACACGTTTCTGTCTCCGGTGTAGGGAGTGGCTGTACCTGCTGTCCCACGAGATGCTGAATCCTTATTATGGGCTGTTCCAGTATTCGCGTGACGACATCTACACACTGCAGATCAACCCCGACTCTGCTGTCAACCCGGTGAGGCTGCTTGGAGAATAGCGGTGGGCCATTGGTGTACACCCAACACACACACAAACAGCATGGTGCAAGAGTCTTGGGCTGCCATAGGAAATATTTAAAGCTGTTAATCTGAGCAGTAATTGTATTTTTGCTCAATTTCTGAAATTACATGAAAAGCAAAGTTACTTATGGTTATAGATGGTTAGAAGAACCCAACTGTGGTTCACAATCCCCTTCTTGGGGGCACCCAGACATTCCATATGTCTCTTTGAATTTCACCACCAGCTCACTCTAACTAACTAACTAACTAACTGTCTAGCCAACTAACTAACTGGAGATTGATTATCCAAATGAGATGCACTAGTGGTTGAGTTCAACAAGTTACACGGGTGTATTGGATGGTAACTGCAAATTCAGGGGTGACTTGGGAAGCTTTGAAACAACATGATATGATGACAGTAACACTGTAGTCGGCGAACAATAGCTAGTCAAGCTGGATTTTCAAGCTGGCATGAAGACATTGAGGGACCTTGCAAGATAAACAGAAAACGGAGTGGAAGACCCAAAAAGGTTTCCGTATTTGCCAGCTTAAAGGTCATCTCCTTGAGTGACAGAAGGAAGTCCGGCGGTGGTCTCACGCTTCATCTATGTGAAACAGTCGCTTAAGAAATGGTCTGGTTGGGCTAATAAACCAAGGGAACAAGCACATGTAAGGCCATAAAGCAGGGGACAGCAGCTGGTGGCAGATGGTCTCATTATTTGGTTCATAAAGATGCCAGTGAATCAGAAAAGTTACGAACATTGCTTGTCTGCAGCCTTTTGTGAAGTATGGTGACGGCTCAGTTGTGGTGTGGGGGTATATTTCAGCAAACGGTATGGGGGATGTGATCAAAATTAAGAGAATAATCAATACTAAGGGATACAAAACTTTCGATTCGTCGTGCTGCACCTTCAGGCGAAAGACTGGCAGACACCCATTTCACAACATTACAACCCCATATACGATGGGCTGAGTTGTGTTGGATTAGCCACCTCAGAACCCCAACCTCCTCGACATAACTGAAGCTGTGGTGGACCACTTAGTCAGGGAGAAGAGCAAGAAGTAACTAAAGTCAATCGAAAGAAGAGTTATGGCAGGTCCTGCAAGAAGTGGGGGCGGGGGGTTTTAGAGTTGTACAGCGGTGAACCAAAACAAATCTTCAAAGTAACACAAAATATAGGCCTGAAAATTTAACAGGAACTGGCTGTTTTTGTTTTGAGCATATACAACTTTTGTCTATACATTATTATATTTAACTGATAACATTCTGACCTTCCCCTGTGGTGATGCTACCTTCTTCAGGAACACCTGTCCTACTTCCACTTTGTGGGGAGGATCATGGGTGTGGCTGTGTTTCATGGTCACTACATCGACGGTGGCTTCACGCTGCCCTTCTACAAGCAACTCCTGGGCAAGCCCATCACCCTGGATGACATGGAGTCCGTGGACCCAGATCTGCACAACAGCCTGGTGTGGATCCTGTACGTGAGGACAGCCGTGAGGCGCATGCTCACACACAAGGCTAGGAAGCCACTCCTCGGGAATGTTAACGCGTCCCATGACAGCTGATACACCAACAAAAAAAAAAACGTGGTATCAGTTTACTGGTGGTCTCCAGCGACAGGCTCTGCAAAATGTAGAGAAGCATCATCATAAATATGTACACCTATCGATTGGATTAAGCTACATAGCAAAAGAGCCAAATTATTGGTCTGTATCGCTGTTTGAGTACAGTGGAGGTACTGAGTGTCCCAGTCATGGATGACTGCTGTTTCACAGACGTGATCCAATGTCAGAGCCCTTGGTTGGGCCACATTATGCCTTCTGCAAAACCCCAGAAGATTTTCTCAAACCATCAAATACAAAAGCATCAATTTTGCCTCAAAATTTTGCCTTCAGTCTCTCCACTAGTGATGCTGCATGTCATTGTTTATTCACTCCTTCTGTCCCGCCTATGATCACTAACAGGCTTGATTTGCAGTACAGATTTACCCCTGTTGAAACTGAATGGATGAACGTTTGAACAATGTTCAGGCAACATTCACTTTGGTTATTAAACTGTTTAAGGGTTGATGAGTTGGCTTTGATTTCAGTAATTACACAATGGGCGGTAATACATGGCTTCAGCAGCCTTATTTTTAGACACCACCTTATGTAGTGCAACTGATATTGATTGCTCCTGAGCTGTTACTCAAAGCTGTATCGGTGCTGTACGACCTGACAAAAGATCACTGTTCCCCGATCAGTGACAACGATATCACTGGTGTACTGGACCACACCTTCTGCGTGGAGCACAGTGCTTATGGCCAGATTGTCCAACATGAGCTGAAGCCCAATGGAAAGAGCATCTCGGTCACCGAGGAGAACAAAAAGGAGTATGTCAGGTGAGAAGTTTGTCGGTGTGGATGATGTCTCATGTTGTGGTCTGACTCCAATTCTGGGTTTGTCACACTGATTCTACATTCCTGCATTGAGGCACCCAGCTCTTTTGGTCACCTGACAGAACAGAGAAATAAACAAAATGGTATACTGTTAGAAATGTTAAACATAAAGGACTGCCAAAGATCTTGTCTTTATTTAATAATATACACGTTTTGATCTTTTAGCATGTAGAGCCTTTTTTAGTTCCTGGACTAACTCTCTGCTTTGGTGGTGTTCTCATGCCCCAGGCTGTATGTCAGCTGGAGGTTCCTGCGTGGCATTGAGGCTCAGTTCTTAGCCCTGCAGAAAGGCTTCCACGAGGTCATCCCCCAGCATCTGCTGAAGCCCTTCGACGAGAAAGAGCTGGAGGTACAGGAGACGTGGCGCTCCCCTCCCGTTATTCACTTGCTCCACCTGATGTATGGAGAGGGTTCCAGCTGACCTGCCTCTGTGAATTCTTGTAAAGCCTCTTTTTGTATGTCAGAGCGCTTCTGCTGATCGTCGTGTTCCTTGTCTCGCTGCCAGCTCATTGTGTGCGGCCTAGGCAAGATCGACGTCAGCGACTGGAAGGCCAACACGCGACTGAAGCACTGCGCGGCCGACAGCAACGTGGTGCGCTGGTTCTGGCGTGCGGTCGAGTCGTATGACGAAGAGAGGCGCGCGCGCCTTCTGCAGTTTGTCACCGGCTCCTCACGTGTACCACTACAGGGTTTTAAGGCTTTACAAGGTATGACGCCCAGGGGGCGCTGTGCTTGAGGTTGTGTGTGTGTGTGTGTGTCTGTGTGGCTGCAAACTACCTCCTGTTGTGGCTCTTTGCAAACGGTTGCGGCTGTTTTGCAGGCGCTGCCGGACCAAGACTGTTCACCATCCATCAGATCGACGCCGATACTAACAACCTGCCCAAAGCGCACACGTGGTAAGTTTTCTCTCTCCGGTGATACAAGCAGTGGGCCTCCTGGCAGAATCAAGCAGGCAGGGCAAAGGGAAGATGCGGCTGCAGCCATTATAAAATAGGAAGGCACCGACCATATTAATTATGTACGGCAATGTGTGTGAACATTGTAGAGCCATATTCTTTCACACTGTAGGGTATACTACTACACCTGTATCAATGTGATGACTCGGCACAATCTGAGAGCCAACTGAACGCTAAATCAATATGAGCCAGATTATTAATGACAGAAGGGTCAGCAAAGGTAATAGAATACATGGAAGGGAACTGGGAATATGAAGGAGCGTTTATACAACCAGAGCAGTGAAGACTAACGTGCACTAGTGTCAAAGTGGATGGAGGGAGGGGCCATAGGCCAAGTGGGTGGGGTGGGCACACCCCTTTTTTGGAAGCATGTCACTCGTAGTTGAAACCAGTTTTATCCAAATATGCATCTGAATTTTCTACCTCTGGCTCCCTCTGCAGCTTCAACCGGATAGACATTCCACCATATGAAAGTTACGACAAACTGTACGACAAGCTGCTGACCGCCATCGAGGAGACGTGCGGCTTTGCTGTGGAATGACAGAAGGGACGTCGGCAGGTCTGTGGAGAGGTGCGTGATGGCGGCACCAGAGCATCCCCAGGAGCCGACTCAGTGTGCCCACCTCTTCCACCATCTTCCACCTTATTCTTTGGTTAGCGTCCTGTTTCAGCTGCTAAAAAAAAAAAACTCTCAACCACTAATCCCCAAGACCCACAGACATGGTGCCATTACACTCAGCATTAAAGGAGGGACAGTATTCTGTACAGAGACTCCACAAGCAGTGAAGAAGTGCATCATGGAAAGCAGGAGGGGTGCCAATACAGGCCTAAGAATGGGAGCTGCAGGGGAGACTAGCCTGCTGCTCCAGAGAGCTGCCTGGAACCTGAACTAGTTTTGTTTTTTGACTGCTTGAATTATTTTTATATGACAAGAAGTGTACAAAGTAATGAAAACAAACAGAACAGTTTAACAATATTCCAATACTTTTTAATTTCAAAGTATTCATTTTAAGTAATGGACTACTTGAGAATGGAACAGGCTTGAATGAAGTTCCTTTACCACAGGAGATGAACGTGATACCTTTTAAAGCCGCTCTAGGATAGCAAGCTGAGAGGACCTGTGGGGACCACTTCCTCTCCCTGCACTGAGTGCTCTTTTTACATTATGCAGCTCTTCCATTCAGTCTGTTATGGAATTTAGCATTTAACCAACAATATTATAGTCATCTGGAGTTGTAGTCAGGTGATTTTTTTTTTTTTCCTACATGCCATTTGTCAATTTGCTTATTGAACTAGACCAGGTTGGTGCTAAATCATTCCCCAGAAGACATTTTAAGTGTTAAATGCACTGTCATATTTAAAAGGAAAAGAGGTCTGTCCAGTCTGGGTGAGAAAAGTGTAATCCTTGTAGTCCTGATGCCTTTTGCCCTGAGTAAGTGTGACTAAGAGGACATCTGCATGTTTTGAGTGTGAAATACACCTGATGGAGGGCATTTTGCCTTGTAACTTCAGAGCACTTTACAAGAAATTTGGGGTGGTAGGTGCTTTTGTCGTGTTGGTTTCAAATGTCTGACATGCCACAATTTTACTCCAAAGATGTATTCCATTGGCTTGTATGTGCTTATCTGCAGACATTTTTAAAATGGCGTGTGTCTTAAGTCCTTATACACCCTTCAGACCTCGCACCCTGTTCTCAGGAGATGCAATCTTTTGTTGAAGAATATATTTTGTTAAGCTAACTCTCTAGTTGGGTAAATGAGTAAAAAAAAAAAAAAAAAAAAAATTGCCTCAAGGGCACGTCTTAAACACTATGCTGGGATCTTTCGTAAGAAACTAGTAACTGGAGACGGCCATCTCTCCTGAGCTTGTCTTCCAAAATCCTAGTCTTTTTGAACGGATGTTAACCATATAACCCCACAACACACACCTACACGCATACCCTGCAACCCACTCAGCAATTGATTTTTATTTTGTGCATATAATTGTTGAATGTGCTTTTCTTTATTATGCCAGATAGTTGGAATCTGTTTCAATACAGCATTTGCCGTCACTCAAAATGAATATTGACTTTATATATATAAAAACAATGTATGTATAACAGTGTACAATGTAAAAACTCTGGACAGAGTATGTATTCTGAGGTTGGGTTATGTACAGTATGATATTCATGTAGGTGGAACACGGAACCTTTAATTTATCTTAACTTAAATGGGGGACTGAAATAACATGATCCCTTTTTTGCACACAGACAAGCTGGAAGTCCATGGTACTTGCCATCAATTTACCAGACAGTGTAGACTGATTGTAAATGTATGTGTGCACGCATACAGGTTGCTTCCAGTTCTGAATCTCATTACATTACAATGGATTATTCCGAATTATTCATAGATATCTATTGGTTCTACTACAGTGCACTATTATCACAGCTGTATGTTGCTTACTGGTGATCTTCTATAAAACCCCATACTTTTCTATTTCTGTCGAAGTAATACTGACTGGACTCACTTCTGTCTTCATTTAAGCCTCCGTGTTTTACTAACTTCCATTTTGTTTGTATTTATTACAATACATGTTTACAGCATTCACTGTTTTGTGAGCTTGAATTTTTTTTTTAAAAAAAAGTGTACACATGCAGAGGATGAGCAATAAAATATATGCTGTTGTGGAACATCATGAAATAGAGTTCCATATAATGTGGTGTATCTGGTCATTTTTATTTACGTGTGTGTATTTGGTTACAGAACCCAGCCACTGGGGAATGCTCTGTGTGTTTCTCTGTGCCACTCCCAAGCCCGGATGAATGGGGAGGGTTATGTCAGGAAGGGCATCAGGTGTAAAATTTTTGCCACATCTAATATGCAGAAAACAAAACAGATTTCCATACCGGATCGGTTGAGGGAAGGCGAAGAAGTGGGATAGAGAGATGAAGAAAGTAGGAGTACAAGGAGATGAGGTGTAAGGTGAAGAGAGAGGAGACAAAGGCTAAAGATAAGGTGTATGGTGAGTTGTATGAGAGGCTGGACACTAAGGAGGGAGAAAAGGTCCTGTACCGATTGGCTAGGCAGAGGGACCGAGCTGGGAAAGACGTGCAGCAGGTTAGGGTAATAAAGGATGATGATGGAAATGTACTCACAAGTGAGGAGTGTGTTGAGCAGATGGAAAGAGTACTTTGAGGGGCTGATGAATGAGAGAGAGAGAAGGTTAGATGATGTAGGGATAGTGAATCAGGAAGTGCAGCAGATTAGCAAGAAGGAAGTAAGGACTGCTATGAAGAGGTGAAGAATGGAAAGGCTGTTGGTCCCGATGACACGTGTGGAAGCATGGAGGTGTTTAGGAGAGATGGCAGTGGAGTTTCTAACCAGATTGTTTAATGCAATCTTGGAAATCGAGAGGATGCCTGAGGAGTGGAGAAGTGTACTGGTACTGATTTTTAAGAATAAAGGTGATGTGCAGAACTGTAGCAACTACAGAGGGATAAAATTGATTAGCCACAGCGTGAAGTTATGGGAAAGAGTAGTGGAAGCTAGGTTAAGAAGGGAGGTGATGATTAGTGAGCAGCAGTATGGTTTCATGCTGGGAAAGGGCCCTACAGATATGATGTTTGCTCTGAGGGTGTTAATGGAGAAGGTCAAAAGGAGTTGCATTGTCTTTGTGGACTTAGAGAAAGCATATGAGAGGGTGCCTGGAGGGGAGCTGTGGTATTGTATGAGGAAGTCAGGAGTGGCAGAGAAGTATGTAAGAGTGGTACAGGATATGTAGGAGGGCAGTGTGACAGTGGTGAGGTCTGCAGTAGGAGAGACGGATGCATTCAAGGTAGAGGTGGGATTACATCAAGGATCAGCTCTGAGCCCTTTCTTATTTGCAATGGTGATGGACAGGTTGACAGACGGGATCAGACAGGAGCCCCCATGGACTATGATGTTTGCGGATGACATTGTGATCTGTAGTAAGAGCAGGGAGCAGGTTGAGGAGACGTGGAGGTATGCTCTAGAGAGGAGAGGAATGAAGGTCAGCAGGACAAATACAGAATAAATGTGTGTGAATGAGAGGGAGAACAGCGGAATGCTGAAGATGTAGGGAGTAGAGTTGGCAGAGGTGGATGAGTTTGGGGTCAACAGTTCAGAGTGACGGGGAGTGTGGAAAAGAGGTGAAGAGAGTACAGGCAGGGTGGAGAAGAATGTCAGGAGTGATTTGTGACAGACAGGTACCAGTAAGAGTGAAAGGGAAGGTCTACAAGGTGGTAGTGGGACCAGCTATGTTATACGGGCAGGAGACAGTGCTGGAGGTGGCAGAGTTAAAGATGTTAAGATTTGCATTGGGTGTGACGAGGATGGACAGGATTAGGAATGAGTATA
>JAACJT020000037.1:2840101-2856787 GCA_009936485.2 Gymnarchus niloticus
TTTTTGTGTGGTGTTTTTTTTTTCTCCCCCCCCCCCCCCCCTCACGTGGCTCCCAGGGAGGATTACCACCTGTTTGGGTTTTTTTTGGGCCCCCCCCCCCTCAGACTTGGTTCTGGTCAATGTACCTAATCTTGGCAAGACATGCAGTGTGGCCTTGTGTAGCGAGCTTACCACTGTGTAAGCTGGGAAGGACCTTCAAAGACTTACCATCTGAACGGTCCTGTTTGCACGCAAGGAGGCATCAGTGCCCGTAGTGGCCCTACTGCGTAGAAGCATCTGGATGTCACTTGACAATTTGTGGGGAGTTCTCTGCATTGGGAATGGACTAGTGAATGCATACTCCTTAATGGTAAGACAAACCCATTTCTTTGGAAGGGAGGGGGACTACGTTTTTTTTTTTTGAGGGGGTGGGTGTTTTAGAACCAAATGGAGTGTGCATTGTCTTCCCACATTAGTATTCCCACTGGAGTAGAACTTAAATTTGCATACATTTTGTCCCAGTCACGACAGTCGCATTTTTTTGCTGACTTTATTTCTTTTTGGGCCCCGCTCGCCACAACATAATGCCGCACAGACGTGGAGGATGTGAAGTTTGTCATCAACTACGACTACCCCAACTCTTCAGAGGACTACATCCACCGCATCGGGCGCACTGCGCGCAGCCAGAAAACCGGCACCGCCTACACCTTCTTTACCCCTGGGAACATGAGACAGGCCAGCGATCTGGTGTCTGTGCTGCGTGAAGCTAACCAGGCCATCAACCCCAAACTCCTCCAGATGGCAGAAGACAGAGGAGGTAAATTCAATTGGTGAGATACAGGACCTGTGGTTCGTTTAGATTTTTTTTTTTTTCCTTCCCTCCCCCTTGTGTGGATGCCATTGGGTGGGTGGGCTTGGACAAGCTGTATTTGGGTATTACTTGTGGTGGCTTTATTCTCAGTTTGGTGATGGAAAGGAAAAACGAGGCTTGAGAATTCCTGGTGGGTGGGAGTATCCTGAACTAACCAATGCTGGCATTAAATGAGGCTTCAACACCCGATCACCAGCACTAATTGGTAGTTCATGGTACTTTCTCCCATCCCCTGGTTTTGAAGCCTCATCACTAATGTATTGTGATGCATTTGCAATCCTTGTTCTGATTGGTGCCCTTTTCTTGCAGGTCGTTCAAGGGGGGGAAGAGGTGGCGGTTATAGGGATGACCGGCGTGACAGGTACTCTTCAGGCAGGAGGGATTTCAGCAGCTTCAGGGACCGAGACGGTGACAGGGGATTCGACAGCGGACCAAAGAAGGCATTTGGCACCAGCACACAGAACGGAGGCTATGGGGCGAGTGGCTATGACTTGGGTGTCAGCGCCACCAGTGGCAGCTTTGTGGGGGTGTATAGCACCAATGGACAATCTGCCTTTAGCACTGCAAACCAGACCACTGCATTTGGGGCCCAGAACTTTCAGAACCAGCAGTTTGCCCCAGCTCAGGGTGCTGCCCCAGACGGTATGGCCCACCCCCAGTTCCCCTTCAACCCCCAGCAGGCTCCACAACAACCGCCCCAGCCCATGGTCCCTTACCCTATGCCTCCAGCTTTCCCACAGTGAAATATGCACATAGGAGTAATTTATTGCTTTGTCCTTAACGGCCAATTGTCCTTCTCTCAGAATTGTACTTTTTTTTACAGCAGGATTCATACAACATTCTACTCCTCTAATAAAGGGTTGTGTGGTCTATGGGGTAGCCATAGTAATGGTGCATTCAATTTACTATTTAATTTTGTTACATTCCGCTGTAACTTTAGTCAATCTTTTTGTACTACTCAATGGAAGCCCTCTTGGTTTATTGTAATGTTGAAAGTGATATGTTTTTCCGACCGTGACAGAAGGCACCGCATGGCCTCTGAAATAAAACAAGGAAACCTTTTGGGTTGTTTTTGTCTTTTTTTTTTTTTTTTTTTTTTCAACAATAAAAAAAACCTCGGAAGGGAAAAAAAAGAACATCACGGGGGGGGGGTGGTGGTTCTATGAAAATCGGGGGGGGTGGGGGGGGGGGGGGGGGGCATCTGCAGCACACCTCATTTGGAAGAACAATCATTTCAGGCGAGCTTTTTCTGAGGCGTGGATGGACAGAGAGCAGGGCCCTGCACCATTCAGGCATGGGTGTGCTGCCGCAGTGCTCAAGGAGCTCTTAAAAGGCCGTTTAAGCTGATTGATGAACACCGGCTCAGGAACCAAGTAATTAATCTTTGAGATTATTGGTAATTATGGTGCCATTAATTATGGCACTTGCTTTCCCGAGCACCTTATAAAAACAGATGTGTTTTCTCTGTGTGCTTTGGCCATTAAAGGTTGGTGAGAAGGGCCTCTTATCCTACGTTGTCCTCTTCGGAGTTGGCACATAGCTTGGGATTTGGTCTGTCTGTGATTGTATCAATTATCGATCATCGTGCTAAACAAATATGAACGGGATAAACGTACAGAGTGTGGAGAGAAAAGTCTCTGAAAATGCACACCTGAAATGTTTTGCAGGCCACCCAAGACTGTTGCTGAAAATATGGGCTAAGTAAAACCAGCATGAGTTTCATTATTAGAACATTCATTTTTCATACAGATAAAGTGTTAACTATGGAAACGTTGACCAAAAAGTCTCAAGATCCCATTCAAAGAAGTGATCTGCTTTTAGAGGTACTGCATGGGATACACAACTGAAAAGGAACAATTAATGCAATGTTTTAAGCGACACGGGCTGCTATGCATATTTGCACTTATTCATCCATCCATCTTCTAACTGCTCAGCTCAGTCCGAGTCACAGGAGATCCTAGGAAGCATAGCATGGCACGTACATGCTCATACACATGACAGAGAGATGCCAGTTAGCATGTGTAATTGCGTGTCTTTGGACTGTGGGAGGAAACCCACAAGACACACAGAGACCATGTAAACACCCCATACACACACACACACACACACACACACACAGAGGAGGTCAAACTCAACAGTGCTATTCACTGCACCACTTTTCTCCCAGTACTTAGGCACCTCAGATATAATTAACAACACTGCATTTGTACTTTAAACGTTTACAACAATCCATTTTAAGGGTCGTGGAAAATTATACTTTCTTTATTATTGACAGAATAAAACAATGGTGATAGTATATTAATTAATGAGCGTTATTAAATTCATTAAAAATGTTATTTTCTTCTTATGATTTTTAATTAAGTCTAAAAAAGGAAGAAGGAGTTCTCTGCAGATCAAAACAATGAATCCTATTTTTTAAGACACTGGAAATTACAGCATTTCTGCATTTCTGTAGGAATATCAAAAGTTTGCCTTTCATATGCCTTTTATTAATCTCCTGACTCAATTTAAAATTGTTAACAGCACTTCAAAACTTGAGCTGTTTTTGCGGATAATAAGGATCTTTGATTTCTTTATTTGGAGCAGTATTATTCTGTGGCGTGCACCAAGACGCCATGTTACCACTCCACACAGCTGCTTTAAACTCACATCATATGGAACCTCCATGAATCTGGATGACATGGCCTCTACGTGGCATTCTTCTAGCATGGCACAACACTGGCCATCCACCCTTATTATAGTCAGGGTTGTGGGGGGGCCTCGAGCTTGTCCGATGCAGCATAGGGCACAAGGTGGGGGTACACCCTGGACAGAATGCCAGTCCATCATGAGGCACAAGGCTGGGGTTCACCCTGGACTGGATGCCAGTCCATCATGAGGCACAAGGCTGGGGTTCACCCTGGATGGGATGCCAGTCCATCACAGGGCACAAGGTTGGGGTTCATCTTGGATGGGATGCCAGTCCATCATGAGGCATAAGGCTGGGGTTCACCCTGGATGGGATGCCAGTCCATCACAGGGCACAAGGTTGGGGTTCATCTTGGATGGGATGCCAGTCCATCATGAGGCATAAGGCTGGGGTTCACCCTGGACAGGATGCCAGTCCATCATGAGGCATACACTCACCAACTGTAATCAGTTAAGAAATTCCAGTTCACCAAACTGCATGTTTGTGTGCAAAGAACCCAGTGGAAACCTGGGCTGCACAGGTAGAAAAACCTAAGTCCACACACACAGGGCTACCTGCTGAGCCACCATGCTGTCCCTCTAGGTCTGTTTACATCCAATCTAACCTCATTTAAGTGATGAGGGCAGAGAAGCATCCCTATTCGAAAGGATGAGGTTTTGATTTGGCACAGAGCAGAGAGAAATGGGTAAAAAAAGAGGCAGCGAGCAGCTGTGGCTTCCACCTCATACTAAACGTAATGAATAATCACATGTTGAATACGGTCAATTAACGTTGTGCTGATGTTTAACCCCCCAGGCAAACAGTGTTCAGTTAGAGTTCAGTGACATAAGAAATACAAGAGGTCAATAAGTACAAATGTATCTGACAACATCAAGGCTACAAACTGTAAGCATTATTTCAATAGCCTCCTTCTGGCTGCCAGTTTACATCAATGGAGCCTTGGAAATTCTTACCTTTATTAACACAACACTGTTTATCTCCAGATAAAGAGAGAAACATCGCGTTCAGGGAAGCCACAGAGTCATTATTTGATATCCTGTTGCTCATAAGATTTCATAAATTTCAAACGTGCGGTCCTCAGATCTCACCAACAGGACTGCTGTTACAAGCCAGGAGCTACTTGTACGGACATCCTTTGTCACCCGTTAAGTTAAACAGCCACTGCGTCAATAACCATTAACAGTGACAGCCAGGGACTGTCCCCAGGCAAAATAAGTAGAGCTTGTCACTCACGTCGAGCTCCCACTCTCGAGTGTGCGGTCAAGGACATTTTGTCACCTGGGCTTCAGACTCCTCTGCAGATGTGAAGACAACAGCTGGAGGGGTGGGTCACAGAGAAATGATGAACCACTCCCCACCCCCATTCACTGATTGAGCGCATATATTTTCATTCTGTTTTCTTGGCGTTAATGGCAGCAGAATATAAAAATGTATTTTCTCTCTTGCAAATAAAGGAAACTGAGTTACCTAAGGAAAGTATTTTGGCTAAAACAACCACAAAGATTTAAAAACCATTTTAAAACACTAAATATGTGATCAAACAAAAAATAACCAAATTCCGTTCCCTCATTTGCTTTATAATTACAGTGCAATTATCCACTGTCCATTGCAATAGAGCAGGCAAATACATAACCAACAGATAATTTTTCAGATTTATCATTTTCCCTGAAAGAAAAAATTTTGCCTTAATTTACAGTAAACAGTATTTCCTTTTTGGGAAATGTTTTCTTTAGTTCATGTTCATTTTTACAGTTAAATAGGAGGTGAAACTCTGTTCCAGCCTCAAAGTTCTCAGTGACCCCAAAACCTTTTCCGAGGTAACCCACTTCTCTGCGTGTAACCTCCACTTTTGATCTCTGATTCTGCAGTCACTCAGTCTGTACTCGGTCAAGATTGACCCCAGTTACGTGTTTTGGACACCCACCAAACATTCCCAGATCTTTTCACGCTAGCAAAACCTTGCAATTTTGTTTCGCTCAGCCAGTGTACAATATAATTGTTTTCCAGGATTAAATGCATTTCTTTGAGTTCTTCCACTGGTGGTCCTTTTATTCAGACCAGGAAGGCTCCACGTGATATTGTCATGTGTGGTCCTGCTGAATTCGGTTACACATACAGGGCTCTGGGATAGACTACTGGACAGAATATCCCACTGGGGTCTCAGCACTGCAGATGGTACGGCCACAGCATTATACATCCCTGCACCTCAAAACCCAGCAACAATTAAACCATTTTTAACAGTCCACAGACCTCTCACTATACCATCCTAGACCAACCAGACAGCTCCAGCTTGTGAACCATGCAGCAGAACAACATTTTCCCACGAAGAAAAACCTATACTTTACAAAAATGGGCAAAAAAGCACATTATTAGCTAAATATTGTTACCCAGTGCATTGCTCCGCTGCATATGTCTATCACCTCCAGACAAATTCACTCAACCCTTGTCTTTTCAATGCATATTGGTCTACTGCTTTCATTCAGAGCATGAGATTTTAAGATAATCTGCAAAGCAAATATCATCCATCTTCTAACCACTAATCTTGGTCAGAGTGACAGAGGGGTCTGGAGCCTCAGACTCAGGTAGCAAAGGGCGTAATGCTGGGGTACCCCTTACGCAACACAGGATGGCAGAGGACGGCAGTTTGTCACCGGACACTGCAGGAAATTTGGAGACACCAGTTAGCCTAAATTACACCCACCCTCCCAACACACCCACACACACACAGGATTTGAACCTCCAGCCGTATCAGTGTGAGGCTACAATACTAGCCATTGAACAACCGTTTCCCCCATCACCTGAAACAGAAGATCATTCTGCCTGCGAACAGAAAGAGTGGAAGCAAGAATCATGTGACAGATTACATACAGATTACAGTTCCATATTGCTCAATCACAAAACAAATTTAGTATCCTGAATTATATGATGGTATCAGTAGTAGTGTGTGATCCCTTGCAAAAAACATTCTCTCATGTCAGTACTTTGTGTATCTGTATATACTGTATTTGATAAGTTTATTTAATTTTTTTGCTTTAGACATCTGCCCACCCAGCGATGTAATTATTTACATCCCCCTTAGACATTCCCATGGCTTATCCAGTAACAGAACATTTCTTTCACCAATGCCATTACACTGTTAACCACTAGAGTATAGTGGCCAGAACCCAAATGTGGTTTCCTACTGAGAGAATGGCTGTTTTGGAGCTTTGGGGGTGATAGTGCACGTCCCCACTGATGTGTTAAATGTGACAAAAATCTGTGTAAGTTTCCCCCAAAATCATCCTTGAGTTGTGGTTTTTATGGATGGAGACTGTGATCAGGGAGACAAGTCCTATGGAAAACTGTGAATGTGACCAGACTCTGCCAAGAGCAGTGACAATCACACCATCCACAGGATGTGGGCTCCAGGGCCTACAGACCAAGAGACTTTTTGAACCAATAAGACAATTGTTATTGCAGACAGGCCAGTTCACATGACTCCTGTGCTTCTTTGACTGAACCCATGTGGATTCATTTACTGGCTGCTGAAGAGCCGTTCTGGCTGTTCAACCATGGTACAGAAGAGCCGTTCTGGCTGTTCAACCATGGTACAGAAGAACCACTGATAGATGTGCAAACAGAATAGTATTTTGCACATCCCTCTTGCAACATTTCATTTTATCGTCAAACATTAGATATTTTTTTGTCTTCCACTATACAGTGGCTCATAGAGAAAAAGGATTTAAAATTGATTATAAAGTTTGAATCTGAAACAATACGCTTATAATTATTATAATACTCTGGATCCCGTAATCTTCATGTTACAACTCCATTCATAAGCCTTCAAAAAAACTTTTAAGGCTGATTATTGATCGTCGTCAGCCTGAGAAAACCATTCCAAGGCAGACTTCTGGAGATAGCAAGCATGCATATAGTAGAATTTGTGTCATCTAGGAAAAAATGGCATCGATCATGAAGACATGGACAGGGTGACAAAGATATAAATACCAAACACAATGCTAGTGCAACCTTCAAACTTGTTTATATGCCAATAATCCTTTGTGTATTTTTTTCCGGTGTGCTTTGGTAGTATGTCTGCAGCCTTACAATGGCAACGTGAAAGTTAAAAACATTGGAAAGCCCCTTGTTTGAAAACCCTACAACACCGAACAAGGCCCAGAAGTCCTGTACGTGTGGGCCAGCTACACTGTGATTAGTTGAGACAGCCACAAGTTTTTAACAATGTTGCCACGGTAAACCAGGAGAATAACTGTCCACACTGGAGTCGCTTTACACGCAGAGAAGCAAACTCTCTTGAGATTTGTGGTTTGGTATTTTTACTTTCCATCAGCCCAGGTCAGTCTAGGTAACGGGGTGGCGTTCCACAGTGGAACAAACACTAGCGCATGAGAACACTGTAGAATGAGAGAGAGAGAGAGAGAGAGAGAGAGAGAGAGAGAACACTCAGTAATAGCCCACATTGCAACCACTGCAACGCCAGAGATATAAACAAAACACAACGCCCTTAAAAGCATCTGCAAACAAACACAACCAAAATCCGAGTGAGGAGGCTGCACAAGAAGAGAACGTGCAGCCCATGGCCACACAACCATCAGCAATCGTGCAGCACTCTGCATCAGCTTGCATGCCACAATACAAATATTAAAAAAAAAAATGTAAATACTATCATACTTAAAGGAAAGTCTTCTTTAAGCAAGTAAATTAGTATAGTATGCATGCGCATAAAAGCGAATGAAACACACTACAATTATTTCTATCAAACAAAGCGTACAGTTCTAAGATCAAAGGGGTACAGAGACACGCAGGAGCTGCAACGTCACCTGGCCAATCCTGCATGCGGATGGTCAATACTGAAAAAAACAGCAATACCCACAATGGCAATTGTTGTCTAAATGCAATGGTAATTTCACATGAAAGAAAAACGAGGAAGACTAACGAAAAGAAGAAGATACAGAATAAGCTGACAAATAATGTATTATTTAAACAAAGCAAAAAAAAAAAAGGGACCGTAAACAATAAATAAAATGACCACTGCTGTACGCTGTCCCTCTGACCAACCAAAAATACAGGACAGGCATTATATAAACAGCTAATCAGGCTGATAATTAAGGCATGCTGCCAATTTCCTGCCAGCACTCCAGCAGTGACCCCCCATTACATATGCCCCGCCTACTGTGGAGTTCACCAGACAGCAGAGCCGATGACAATCACGAAACCATGTCGGCACGCCTCGTTACACATGGCCGAATGACACGGTTGCATCAGTGCCTGGTCTCGCCTACATTCATTCTCCAAAGGCCTGCCAGGGCTGTAATTGTGCCCAAGGGTCTCTCCCCTTCCTCTTTACACATAATTTGTGCTCCAAACCCATCTATTATGCATAAGACAATAAGCATCACTTTAGACGCTGTTTAGAGGATTCGTACGGCGACGCTTGTTGACGTGCATTAAAACGGCCCTCATAAATAAACTATAATTTTGAACTAATGTACTAATTAAAATTCTTTCTACATAAATCCCTTGACTTTGTACCATTGTGTAAAATGTAAAAATATTGTCAATGCTGTACATAATAAGACTTCCTTGGAGCATTTATTATTAAATATAGTGTATATATAAGCTATATAAAGACTTTCCAGCAGACCCAGGTGCTATTTTTTTCCTGCGAAAAGCAGTGAAATTCTTTTTAAATATCTAAACAGTATGCAGAATTATTAGGCATCTGTCTACCAGACTCATATCTTCCGTTAAATCAGATTCACCTCCAGTTATCAATACACTGATCAGGAATCCTGCATGCTCACTGTTTGGTTTGCACACCTCATGTGTAAAACAGGAGTAAAACTGGAATACAGGGATACTTCAGTGTGACAAATTATTGGGCAAATTGTTACTATTCCTAAAATGAGCCAAAAAGGGACATTACAGAGAGTGAAAAAATAAATAAATAAATATGCCTTGAAGAGGGGTGCAAAACATTTGAAAGTTCTTTCTAAGTGTGAATGGATGAAAGAAGCACGGAAAGTGGAGAAAAAATATTAACCCTTTAACACTTTAGCGTCGTCTGCCACCATTTTTCATGAATGGCAATAGTAACCGAATCTCCAGAAGTGCTTGGTGATGAGGGCACCTGTATGATAACTCAAACACAGCCTCCGCTCAATAAGACACAGAAGCTAAGAAGTCAGTTACAGGCAGAGAAATGTCCTGGCCAACTGAACAGCACAGGATCAAATCTAAAACTCGGGATGGTCATTGAGAAGCAAGGTTCCTGTAGATGACATTTAAACTGGAATGTATAGAATACCTTTGCACTTTACTTCAAGCAAAACAAAAACCATGTGAATTCACAAGTTTTACTAAAAATTTTGAATACTTGAAGAATAAAGGGATCATAATTCTGCACAAAGTCCAGGCCTAATTGGATTCTGGGAGACTCAATGGGTCGCACTACTGCTTCACACCTCCGGGGTTAGAGGTTCATATCCCACATCTGTTATGTGTGTGTGTGTGTGTGGCGTTTTTGTCTTCTCCCCATGTTGTGTGATGTTCCTTATGCAGTTGGGCTAACCCATGCCTCTATACTGTAAGAACGTGTCTCCGCACTTCCCATCCAGGGTGTGCCCCAGCCTGATTCCCTGTGATAAACTGGCATCCCATCCAGGGTGAACCCCAGCCTTGTGCCCTGTGATGGACTGGCATCCCATCCAGAGAGTACCCCAGCCTTATACCCTATGCTGCCTGTTATAGGCTTTGAGTCACCCTGACCTGAAGTAGTTAAAATACAAATGGATGGTAAGTGAATTCATTTTTACCCGCTTATGGAAAATCTGTTCAAACTGATCACATAAGTCGTGATCAGCTAGCTTTACGTTTCAAGATGTGATGTCATTCATGTCTCACGCTGCGACACCACACCAATACAACTAAGACATTCCGTCTCAGCCACCTACACCCAACAATGACTAGAGGGGATGCAAAGTCTTAAAGCTGCATTGCGACTGGATATCACCAAACATAACAGGTTTTCTAAGCAAATGCATTTTTCCCAAAGTTACCTATTGTCTTTATATGCAGAACATTTTGCTTACAGTCAGCTATCTTCTCTTCTGTCTAAAGCAGAAAATGGTAGTCAGATGGAGTATTTAAATGCAATGTACTTCATTATACGTAAAGGGAACCACCTGGTGCAGAATGAGGATAAGAAAGAAAAAGGATAAGACAGGAAGTTACTGACGTTCCAGCCATCAAGAGGTTAAACATGCAGCGAGGTTTAAACCTCCAGGAAGTCATGGTTTCACAGAGCCGTAATCTGATTCAGACCCCATGCAATGCAGGGGGCCACACGTCTGGCACAGCGGGCAGCCAGGTTCCCTCGTAACTCCACATGTTCAGGAGCACTATTACCGTCGACAAGTCATGTGGGAAGCGTGTGAGTCACTGCTCTCCTTTTATTTCCGCCAGGGGACCTAAAGTTTGGGGGAATAAAAACGAGTCATTTGTAATGTGGAAGTGGATTGTTGAAGCATTTCTCAGCGCACAGCATGCATTCAAATCTGCATTTCCTGCTCATGCCTGTTTTTGTTATTTAGTCCTGCATGATTTGGGGTCATTTAAAGGGTGGTGATTTTAAAGTAGCAGTAAAAAAATGTAAAAAGTGTTTTCACAGACGCTTTTAAACTCAACATCACATGGGCTCCGAGTGTCTGATTCTCCCACTGCTTCATCCTTCACAGATAGTTTGATCGTGACAGGGCGTCTGAGTTTCTGTGGAAGTAGTTTTACATCCCACTCGTAAGGCTTGCAAAAGTCAAAGAAGAAAATGTGTTTTTTTTTTAAATGTTGACACATCCATTCCCTAGTATAAGATCTAGAAGTCCACTGGAGGAGACCAACAGATTTTGCTTGGAAATTGGCAGCCAAGAAAAGCTTCGTCTGACAAGGCAAACAGCTTGGATTTCTATCAAGGTGCTGCGAAAGAAATCTCAGCTCATATTGGAGAAGAGTGGGGTAAGAGAAGGATTGACATGAAACAGGAAGTCTGGATCACCTGCCGAAAACTGTTAACTTACAAGACCAAGTTTAGCACATCAAAGCCACCTGACAAAGGGCCCTCCAAATAGTCTGATCTTATCAGAAGTTTTCAAGACAGTCTCTGCTTGATTCTTTATTAAAGAATTACAAATGCAGCTTTGCAAAAGTGATTTGAACTCCAGACTCCCATGTAAAACGCATGACCAAATGGTTGGTTTTTATTAACTTTGCATAGCAAGGCAAAAGCAAGAAGAATCAGTTTAAAGAAGCAGTTAAGGACCATCGGAGTGTCTCTAACAATTCCATCTTATGTCGGAGTTCACATTAGGCACCTACTGCGTCCAAAATTAACCACTGAAAATTTAAACTATGGACAATACCCTTCATGTTGTTAATACAGATCTAAGGGAAAATCATACCCTCTAATGTATTAAGATCAGTATTGTCTATTAATGAGAAAATATGACAATCCTTGTATGTTACTTTAAGTTTCTTTGATCTTGCAGTCTTATTTTCTCATAAATCCCAAAATTCATACTTCATAGAAGATTGAAAGAACTTCATAAAACAAACAAAACAACAAAGTATTATTTTACATGGCTGAAATCTTATTTTTACTCTGACACGGGTATGGAATGTGATTGTACAGACAAAAACGACACTGTCCGCAATGTGAGCTTTGTAGCAGCCAATGTGACGTCAGGTTGAAAACACAATATTCTACAGATTCTAAGTGTGCCACAGAAAGCAGAACAATAAATAAATGTTGAAAGATTAGGTATGTGTTCTAAAGTTTGTGTTACAGCCATTTAACTATATCTCATGTCTGAAAGACGATGACATCACCCCATTTAAATGTGAACAATAAAAAATCACCAGAGGGACTTTCTTCCATAGTATAACATGGAAATCAAACTGAAATATGCATATTGGTGGATTGAAATTACTCTCATTTCCAAGCAATAAAAAAATATGCATAATATACTTTTGTATGTAGGTCCTAAGAGGATTAAGAACTTTGATAAAGTGATTCCCCCTGTAACCTTCTAAATGATAACTAGGTGTTTATATAGTGACCTGGCACTGAACAACAATCTTTCCAATGTTGGCCCAGTGCATTGAGGTCACCGATGTGGAAATTAAGCTGTTAAAAACTGAGGAACAACAAGGTATATCAACTGTAACAATTTAAAAACAAGTCCAGGCGACCACTTGGATTGGACAGATTTAACTTGAACATCTCATTCTTGCATGCAATGTGCTAATTCAGTAAATACTTGCTCCAAAAATCCATACATTTTTTTTAATTATTTTTTACGTGCCACATTTTATGAATTTCTATTTCAAAAGGATCATGTTTTATGCAGCTCGATTCTATGGAATCACTACAATACCGATTAGTGGAAACACGTCACAGGAGTGAGAGAAGACATCTCATCCTGGTCTGAAACCAAGTCGCGTTTGTCTTCAAAGCACTGGCATCCGTGAATCCTGTGGGAGGCAGGAGAAAAAGGCACCTCTGGGAGGACTTCAAGGCGCCACCCCTAATGACAAAAGAGTCTGTTCACTCTCAGCAGTACTTACAGTCTAGATTTACTCAGATGAAATACACCGTTCAGTGAAACACGGACAACACCAAGAGCGCAAAAAAGTTACAGCTGCTCTGTATATGTACAATACATACATGGTGTTATTTCTTAATATTAAAAATAATCTAGAGTCAGCAGTGGTACAGTTTTGGTGTCAGCTGTGTACAGTGCGTTTATTTAAATACTGATGGAGACGCTAAGAAGGACTCTGAGATCAGGCAGCAGCGCAGGGGAGCGGCTCCCCATTTCGGGAGGCGGAGCAGGGGGGCGGTGACAGGAAAGGTAAGTCTCCGCCCCAGGGGTGTGTCCAGCACATATGACAGGCATCGCATCCACCTGCCAGCACCATTCTCCAGCAGTGCGAAGCTGAATCCCGGAGAAACTCCTCCGACCGAAGGGAATAACACATTTGGGGCGCATCACTGGAATTGTTTACAGTGCAAGCAGGCAAAAGAGCGCAGACAAGCAAATCGGGAAAGAAAGACCAACAGCTCAGGTGATTACAACTCATGAAGAATAACATTAGACCCACCGGGAACTCAAAGGGCTCCGCACGTCTGCAAACATTTGGAAAGACAAAAAAACTGATGAATATCGTCTTAATGCTGTCTATCTAAATGACTCTTACAAGTGGAATCAAAGTACTTTGTGGTGGGCATTAAAAAAAAACAGGTAACTATTTTTAGAATACCTATGTGCATGTGTTTTTTTTTTTCAGCAGCTGTTATAGTTTGCAGTCATATTATTGAAATATAATATTAAAATGATAGTATGTTGCTTTTAATTAAGCTGCCAGACGTCCGTGGATATGCAGTTACATTGCCGGATTCTGAAGTTGTCGCTTTTATAAATCTGTTTGCAGTCAAGGAGAAACGATTCAAATGTAGAATTACAGGAGTTGCGTTATTTGCATTTCTTTATTGTTTGGAGTACTGCCATTAATCCGGGAGGGATCTTTCATTCTGCTAGGAAAACGCCTAATGTCTTTGTATGGGCGAGACAAGTGTTACAGTATGCGAGGATTTACCCTGACAGTCTAAAGGCTTCACATGGAAGGCGCTCCTCCAGACCCACCAAGGTTATTCTATAGTGGGAATATAGCAGGTCCTAGGATTAATTCATATCAGATTAGGAAGTTATTCTGTGAAATCCACTCCGCTAAAGACTGTTGGGGTTTCTTAATGGTGATACATTGCAGTGGGAATGTGCACGATTACTTTGGTGATTGTTTTTAGTTTCGTTCATTTATTGAGATAACATACACATGTTGATGTGCAAGCCGGGAAGTTGTGTGTCTGAAATTAAATTATAACCTAGAACATTTTAGACAAAGCATCGTGATTTTTCGTTCATTACGCCCTCGATGGAGTAGTTCTATAATATATCATATATAGATTATTTATAATTGAGTAGGGTTTAAATCCGTTTACAGTGGGCAAAATGCTTAAATGTCGGAAAGACCCGCAGCACTTTCATTCAGTTTTCAGTGTTACTTTGAATGTCACATACGCCTAATAATAATATTTGAGATGAGATGGTAGGGTATACTATATTTATCGCCATTGAGAAATTACGAAATGATGTCATATCTGTACCCTTTTAGGGTATAATGAAAAGGTTTTCTGACTTTTCTTACTAGTGAAGTTAACGCATGAAACTGAACTGAAGGCTGGGGTCTTAAATTGGGGATCCGATCCTTTCCAAAGCCACTTGGAGTTCGACCCTATAGACTACTGAGCACCTTTACAGGCGGAGCAGATCGGCACCGAGACCATTAAGCCTTATAAAACTGGTCTTTTTATAGCCACGGATACGTAAATCATGTACAATGACATCTTCTTATTGGACAATGTTGCTTGGGGATTTGAACATTAAAAATGTCAGGTTTGGAATGAGCCAAACGAACGTCTTAGACAATCTAATACAGAAAACTGAATATGCTCAACAAAACGCTTTTTTCGGAGTTAACCCAACACCATCATGCAAGCGAAGCCTTCCGACAGATGTGGTGCCTTAGTCATGCCATGTGATTTGTGTAATTATGTTAATAATTATCATTTCATTCTGCTGAAACGTATTGCATACGTTTCCTGAACCCACGTTGTCCTGAGGTGCGAATGTCCAAAGCTCCCTGCAGACTAACTGAGCAAGTTTATAACAACTGCTGTGAAATTTAAATCAGATTATCATCTCAATTAGTTTTAGTCTAATTTAATTTTTTTTTTATTTGTTCCTGTGCTTTTTATTTGATATTCTGTGTAACATTTTGCGATTAATGTATGCTGCGTGCGACATCTGTGAGCATGTTGATATTAGCTAGTTATTTAGTTATAACATAAATGGAGTTAATGCAATACAGGCTATTATTTGTACCCCAGTTATAAATGGTAAAACAATCAATATTCCTAACACGCAGGAGGGTGATGCATTATGTCGCCAAAACTTCTGGAAATTACCTCTTGTCTTCTTGACTGAGATTCTGAAATTTAACATTGAATCAACCGTTCAATTTGAGACAAATTTTGACTCTTGTTCAGCTGCAATGAATTTGCTGGCTCCATTTTTAGCGAAGACTGAGTTTTATCGTTCGGCTCCTTGGCCTTTCCTCCAGGTGGCGTGCTGATGGCTGCCGTGTTCCCTGTCCTGCACGGTGTGTTGTAAGGGGACTGGTGACGGTGGTTTTGTCACTGAAATTCTTAGGCTTCCTCAATAAAAAAAAAAGGGGGGAAACATTTCAAACAGGAGGGCTTGAGGGGCGGAAACCGTACAGCTGAGGAGTGTGAGGATGTGGTGGTGATGCTGGTGATGACCGCAGGCGGTGGCTGGAGCTTAGCTACATTACCGTAGCTCTGGCTTTGACGAAGAGCCTTTCAAGATTGTCTGGTCTGGGAGGTTTGAGACAAGCATTACACTGCTGAGTGTTTGGACGTGGACACTTTCCAGTTGGTCACTGGGAAAGTGTGTGTGTGTGAGAGAGAGAGAGAAAGAGACAGTGAGAGAGAGAGAGACAGAAAGACAGAGAGTGAGAGAGAGGGAAAGAGAGGGGGGGGGAGAGAGAGAAATAGGGAAAGAGAGAGTGAGAGAGAGGGGGGAAAGAGAGAGACAGAAAGACAGAGAGTGAGAGCAAGGGAAAGAGAGAGAGAGGGAAAGAGAGAGTGAGAGAGAGGGGGGAAGAGAGAGACAGAAAGAGAGTGAGAGAGAGAGGGGAAAGAGAGAGTGAGAGAGAGAGACAGAAAGAGAGTGGGGGGAAGAGAGAGACAGAAAGAGAGAGAGAGGGAAAGAGAGAGTGAGAGAGAGAGACAGAAAGAGAGTGAGAGAGAGGGGGAAGAGAGAGACAGAAAGAGAGCGAGAGAGAGAGAGGGAAAGTGAGAGCGAGAGACAGAGTGAGAGAGAGAGAGGGAAAGAGAGAGTGAGAGAGAGAGGGGGGAAAGAGGGAGAGAGAGAGACAGAAAGAGAGCGAGAGAGGGGGGGAAAGAAAGAGAGAGAGAGAGAGAGGGAAAGAGAGAGAGTGAGAGAGACAGAAA
>JAACJT020000037.1:2866557-2922044 GCA_009936485.2 Gymnarchus niloticus
GTATATATGCTGAAACTGCTACATGCTAAAGGTGGACTTTTACAGGATTATGACTCTAACTGTGACCAGTATCGCAGCATTGTCGATGACAGCGGAGGCAGCATCACCAAACAAGTGCATTCTTCCACTCTAGCTGAGTCAGTGCAGGATAAGGTAAAGGGCAAACATTCTAATTCTAAACATTCTAATCTAATCTAAACCACAAACTGAGGTTTAAATCCTTCTAAACAATATCATTTCACCCTTTCATGCATGAATTATGACTGGCTGAGAGAACATTATTTTCTAGTCTTCTTTCAGGATTAAAAAAATATTCTGAAGTGATTTTACTCCAGTTGTGTTTTTTAAAAAGATGCATGTATTGCACCGTGTGTCTTTGAGTACTTCACTACAAGTCACACAGATCAAATTACTAATAAGACTGACAGTGAATCACAATTGAAACCTTTGCTGCTTTCGGGGCAGCGTCCCCTAATGAGGATTCCATGCAGCTTTAAACGTGACAAAAATCCATAAATTAGATATGGGATTTAAACAGCTGTCCACTGTAGTAATCACGATACATGAAAGGGTTAATTTGACCACTGGCTCCCTGCTGAGGGGATCAACTATAGCTTTGTCTTTGAGGTTTGTGACTGATGGAGATGAGAGGTCTGAGGTTGTTAATGCATTGTGTCCCTCAGGAAAGGTCTCTGCGGAATCATTTCTCTGAGGTAGTGGCGGAGAACGAGCAGCGCCTCCGGCAAATGGAAGTTGCCAAAAACCGTATTGTTCAGGTATGGCTGGGGCAGTCAGGTCCTATCATAACTCGTATTGGGGTGGAGTAGGCCTGGCATTAGGCTGGCCTGATGGGGGTGTCAACCTGAGATTTTGGTTGGACATCAACACTCTTATTTTCTTTTTCCTGGAAAAAGCTTCACCATTATTTTATTGTTTTTTTTCTAGTAAATATTCTTGTACAACCAAACTGGCTAATGAGGAATGAGATGGAAAAAAAAATGTTATGATTAGCTGGACATTTCTAGTAGATGCCCCCCTCAGCCCCCCGTAGAGCCAGCCTTGGTTGGGTGTAACTCATTGTGGTCCTTAACTAAAACTGACTTCGTATTCTACATTCTGTAATTGCTATTAAATATGAGCAACGGGAAGCACAGCAGTGCTGGGAAAAATGAGGCTTCAAAACCCGTGGCGGGTGAGAGTATACTACCAAATAGAGTTTGAAGTCTCATTTAGTGGTATCATTGATCGGTTAGCTCAGGATCCTCCCACCCACCACAGGTTTTTGAAGTCTCATCACTAACTCACATCACTTCCTGGTTTACCCAAATGGAGCCCAAAACAATAACCAATGAAATATGAACTTATCAAGTTTATGAAGTGTGATTAACCATGTAAGATACATTTCCACAAACTAGCAGCTAATTAATTATATGATTGTGGGTGTTTTCTTTTTTATATTCTTTGAGCAGAATGGAGATAAAGCTACACCGGTGGTGATACAGCAACGTGTGTACCTTCAAAGCCAGCAGAAGAACACGGATGAGGTTGATGGCCTCAAGCAGGATCTGACCGCAGAGATCGCTAGGCGGTCCCGTGCTGAAGACGAGCTAGTAGCCCACCAGAAACGGATGATATCGCTGAAGAGTCGACGAGGTGTGGAACGTTTGGAGGAGAAGGAAGTGCTACATTACTACAGGGACCCAACCCTGGAGAGCAATCTGCAGCTCATGCTAAGCAGGATCCATGATGAGGAACTGAAGCATTCTGGGACCAAGGCTGAGATAGAGTTGATTAATAAGAAGATCGTCTTCCTGGAAAATGAGCTAAAGAATGTGACACCTAAGCTGATGACCAAGGAGATGACAGAGATTGAGAGAGACCCCAAACTGGACATGGAAGCCTCCAGACTGAGAGAGGAGCTTCGGAAACTGAAGGAAGAGATTCGGACTAGAGAGAGCGAGATTGTCCACATGAAGACTGAGATCACCGTTCTGGACCAGAAGAAGCCAGTCTTCAAAGAGAGGGTGGTGAAAAAAGAGGTGGTGAGACTGGAGAAAAATCCAGAGCTTGTGCATGCTGTCAGTGTCTTTCAGGCTGAGATTGCCCACGAAAGTGATAGATGCAAGACCCTCAATGATGAGATATTCCAGACCCGGCGACAAATCAATGTGCTGGAGAGGATGATTCCTACAATAGCACCCAAAGTCATCATTAAGGAGGTAAAGAATGTGGTACAGGATTCTGAGCTGGTTAGTGAAGCCAAGAGATTGACTACCAGCTTGGAAGAGGAGAGAATGAAACACGAACATCTGATGGAAGAGATTACCAAACTTCAGCTTTCTTATGTCCAGACTGAGAAATTACAGCAGAAGGTTGAAGTCAAGGAGACCACCAAAGAGATCTACAGAGTAGACCCAGAGACAGAAATGGAAATAGTGCGCCTGAAGAAAGACCTTCAAAATTTGAGTGTGCAACGTAGTAATCTGCAGCAGGAGATTAGTCTGGTCGTTAGCAATCTAGATACTTTCCGTTCTCAGAAGCCAAAAGTGGAAGTGAAGGAGGTGACCCATCAAGTGGTGAAAGAGGAGGTAAGCCCTGAGGTCATTAGAGAAGTTCAAAGGTTGAAGGACCAGCTGTCCTTAATCCAAAGAATGTACGACAGCAGCCTGGAAAAAGTGACAACATATCGCAAAGACAGGGATGAGTGGAAGGCTAAGAACTCCAAGGTGGAGACACAGATTATAACCAGAGAGACTGTCAGATATGAGAATGATCCCCTGATAGAGAAGGAGGCTGAGCGACTGAGAAGGGAACTGCGTGATGAGACCCAGCGGCGTCGCACCATTGAAGAGATGGTGTTCAACCTACAGCATACATACCTGGAGCTAGAGAGGCAAAAACCAGAAGAGAGAGTGGTAATGCAGGAATTGGTACGACTACAGAAGGACCCCAAGCAGATCCTTGAGCATGAGAGGCTGAACAAGATGGTAGATGAGGAAGTCAAGTCCCGTCGGATGCTGGAGCTAGATGTCAAGCAGCTGAGAACCCTGCTGAAGGAGAAAGAGATGGTTATCGCACAAATGGATGAAAGGAAAAAGAAGATACAGGTGGAGACAGAGCTGAGACAGATCAAGACCAGAATCAGTGAGCTGGAGAATACTCCTCCGGTCGTCAAAGAGAAGGTCATTCTCGAGGAGGTTGTGAAGGTAGAGCGTGATCCCACTGTGGATAAGTTAGTTAATGACCTGAGCATTGCCATCAACAAAGAGAGGAACCTCATAAAGAGCCTTGAGTTGGACACGCAGCGTTTAACCAAACAGCTAGAGGTCCTCCACAAAGAAAAGTCTGTGGAAAGAACGGTCTACAAGGAGGTCATCCGAGTTGAGAGGGATGAAACTGTGGAGACTGAGAGGGCCCACCTGCGAGAGCGCATGTCCATTGAGAGGAACAGCAGAAAGAATGTGGAGGATGAGATAGAACGGCTGAGCCTGAAGCTGAAGCGGCTGCAGACCTTAAAAGAGACCAGCACCAGAGAGATGGAGAGCTTGACACACAGCTGCAGCCTCCTGCTGAAGGAGAAGGAGAATCTATCACAGGAGATCAGGCAGATGCAGTCCAGGAAGCAAGAAGTTAGCATTTCATTCCAGCAGGAATCCCAGCTGCTGACTGAACGAAACTATCTGAACAAGCAAAGGAGTGAAAAGTTGGAAGCAGAGGTGCAGCAACTGGAAAAGCACATTATGGAGGAGAGAGACAAGATCCGCAAGCGGGAGCTCCTTATAAAGGAGTTACAGGGCAAACCGAAAGAAGAACACACGGAGATCACGCAGAGAATGACAAATGTTTCCACCCGTATCACTATCCTGGATCCAGACACTGGCAAGGATATGTCACCCTATGATGCCTACACGCAGGGTCTGATTGATAAGAATCATTACCTCCATCTACAGACGCTGGAATGTGACTGGGAGGAAATTGCTATGAGTTGCCCTGAGGGCGAGACGTTTATGCTCCGGGATCGCAAAAGCGGCAAGCAGTACGCCATTGAGAATGCCCTGAAGGATGGCCGATTGACTCAATACGACTTACAGCGCTATAGGGAAGGGAAGATCCCCATTTCAGAATTTGCCCTCCTGGTTGCTGGTGAGACAAAGACCAAAACTACCTTCTTACCAGAACCGAAAACACCATTAACTCCACAAAAGTCATCTCTTTCATCCAATAGCAAGTCCACCTTCTCGAATGGGGAGGACTTTTTCCCCATCGTTGGCCTGTATGACACCACCACCAACACCAAAATGTCTGTGCGCAGTGGAATGACACGCAACCTTGTTGACCCGGACTTGGGCCTCAAGCTTCTGGAGGCACAGGCAGCTACTGGGGGCATTGTTGACATCTCGAACCGGACCCGATTCTCAGTCCACAAAGCAGCGGCAAGTGGGCTCATTGAACGGACCATGATGCAGCAACTGCTGAATGCTCAAAAAGCCTTCACCGGGATTGAGGACCCCATGTCTAAAAGCCGTTTGTCAGTGGGGCAGGCCATACTGAAGGGCTGGATTCCTAAAGAAAGTGGCATGCGCTTTATGGAAGCCCAAGTCCTGACTGGAGGTCTGGTGGATCCTAATCAGCCAGGCCGCATCCCTGTTTCAGAAGCCCAGAGATTCAACTTGGTTGATAATGAAATTGCAGAGATGCTCAAGGATGAATCCAAGTACCCCAAATATCTGGTGGACCCCATCACCAAGGAGAAGATCAGCTACAAAGAGGCCATGGACCGCTGCAAGAAGGACCCAAGCATGGATCTTCTGTTGCTCCCTGTGGCTTCCAATGAAACCAATGGTGCAACACAGTCCTACTCCTCAAGGTCCTCTTCAAGCTATTCTTCAGTGCCCTCTTCATCTTACTCCTCAAGGTCCTCTTCATCTTATTCCGCAGTGCCCTCTTCATCCTACTCCTCAAGGTTCTCTTCATCCTATTCTGCAGTGCCCTCTTCATCCTCCTGGTCGAGGTCTGCATCAAACCTCCGCTTCTAGACTGGTTTACCGTGAGAATTCTTCATATAACTAAGTGTGGGACTAATTGAAATAATAGTCATAACAAAACAGAAAATAACTTAAGAGATGAAAATTTAATCAAGTTTTGCATCAGTTTCTCAGTATTTCAGCTATTTCTTGTGGCCTTTACATCAATACTATAGTTCTAAAGGGATTCTGAAATGGTTGCTATCCATGGTTTTTTTAATAGAACTTTATGCAATTTCTGGATTAATAGCATCAGAAGAAATTCAGGCTAACATCTATTATACATGTAGGTTTGAAGATGCAGTTTTGTTAATATAGCCTGCTTTACTAGTATCAATATCTTCTGTCATTATAATCAGATATTTTTAATCGCCAGATAATTTGATTAAAATGATTGTGTGTTTCAGAATCAGAGTCATGTATGATGTGTGTACAAGAAATTCTTTTCCGGTTTGTTTGATGCTGCATTCAAAGAACGCACAGTGCATACATGGTGAGGGTACATACGGTATGAACACAAAACAGGGAGTTGACACAAAGAGCAATGACAAGTACATGAGAGGGGTGAGCTGTGAAGCAGCCGCAAGAAGAGGATCTGAGCTGGTGGGTAGTGTGATGTTCAACTGTAAGAATAAGACGTAAATAAATGGAAAAGAATAATAAGGTTCTTGTAGTAAAGTAGTGAGTGAGAATACTCCAAATGTATAAAACGGTTCAGCTTTTCTCTGGTGGTGATATAGTAGCAGGTGTGGTGACTAGAAAGTTATGCTGAGAAGTGCAAGAGCCCTGGTGAAGAAGCCATTGAGGTGCTGGGCTGTTCTGGCTAAATGTTTCTGTCGTCTCCTCACCCTGCAATTCTGCAGATGGTCAGTAGAGGGCAGATGGCAGCCAATAGCCTTCACAGTAGAATGGATGATGCACTTGCAGCAGGCTGATGCAATACCAAACCAGACTGGCAGGGAGGAGGTGAGGATGCTTAGGATGGGCAAGTTTCAGTTTCCTCAGCTGTCTCAGGCAGTAAATCCACTACGTTGTTCTTCTCAGGGAGGCAGGGTGACTAACTAACGTAAATTGCCATTTACTCCATTTCCTCCAATCAATTGATGGTTGAGTACCGTGACCCCAGGATAGGTTGTTCGTAGTACATCTCATGCTCTCCTTTACTCAATGATTCATACAGCGTATCAATTAATTCTCAGGTTGCTATTTGAACCACCTAGATGTATTATGCTGCATTTACCAGCATTCCACTTAAAGAATCCTCAGAAATAATAGGCATCTGTAAGGACCAAGGATATCCACTAGATGGCAGTGCAGTACAAGTGACATTTTTGCAAAGCCGATAGTTATCCAAAAGCGTCAGCTTGCTGAAGAATGGCAGGGTCACGAAAGAGTGGAAGTGTACTTACGGCAGAGAGAATCCAATCACAAAAATATCTGAGTACAGTTTAATGATATTTATTGCAAGCTGTAATCAATTTGTATTTGAAAATGAGGACTCCTGTCCTTTAAAAGTGCATCATACAGATAAATCTGCAGTAATAAATATGGCCCATCATCATCATCAATATAAAATACCTGAAGCTGTACGTGGAAGAATTAAAATCCATAATGAAAGCAACTGTAGCTCCCGCTTGCGTTATTACGTTTTCCAATTAAAGCAAACACATTTTCTAATTAGTGGTTGATCTACACACTTTGCCCCCTACCCACCCTTCATCCTTTTCCCAAAATTTGTTCACTTAATAAAACAGACTTTTGATAATCAGATTAGTTTGGTATTCAGAAGATATATGATTGATCTATACTTATAATTTGTTGATTATTCTATTTTAAAGTCATCTAGTAATACTACCAACATTTAAAATGTTTATGCATGTGTTCGTAAAGAATCTTCATTTTAAAAGTCTACTCGTAAATATAACTAGTCAAATGCAAGGATTATTCACTACTTTTAAGTATAGATATATTGTATCCCAACTTTTTTTGGAACGTGTTGCAGGCCTGAAATTCAGGAATGGATGTAGTATATTAACAACTGAAATGAAGTTGACCAGACAAAACATTAAATATCTTGGGCTCATATTGTCTGCAATTAAATAAAAGTCAAAGTAAATTTAAGAATCACTTTTTTTTTTTTTTTTTTGCACTTTGCATACCGTCCCAATGTTTTCTGATTTGGGGGTGTACATACAGATAGATTAAATAAGTTGCATGTTTACAATGTAAAATTGGTGATTTCACAATGAGGGTCCCATCATGCAGTTCTGTCAGTCCATGTGACACCGAGAAATGACAAGCCGGACTCTTGTTGTCATGACAACCAAGATCCATTTTTCCAACCCAAGACTTTAATGTTCACTGTTCCACCGCATAAAGGGTTGTCCCCCAACAGGGCACTCTATCTCGACAAATGTCAGTGGTCCTTTGTTGACATTGCGCGGCCCTTTTACCTTGAAGCTGGACCGGTGATAGAAGGGTACCGGGAAGTCCGGGCACATGAGGACGGCACGTCGCACACGGGACAGCCTGTGCAGCTGCTGCAGGTAACGCCACAGCAGCACAGGGCCCTTGCCCTGCTTCCAGGAGGCTTGGCGCACTGCAAGAACATGGATGTGCACTGCAGTGCCATGGGACTTGTGCAGTGTCAGCGCCTCCTGCAGGACACAGGATGAATGTCAGGACTGAGAAACCAATAAGTCAGCAGCAGCATTTGCAGTGTGATTAGGGAACAGGACACATAACTAAACTGATCCTGGCTTAATTTCTATCAGCTGCCCTGCTGCTGTATGCGATTCATACATGCCTTACCATGTTTAGCTTCTTAGAGATGGGAGACGACAGCTACGTGGGTTCGATCAAGGCCTGGGTGCTTGTTGCTGACATCCCCAGCAGTGTGGCTCCATCCGTAAAAGGATCCCACAGCTTAATGGCAGGTTCTCTAGATCCGTTCTGGTTTTTTCGTGAATTTTTTAGTGATTTGCATGTGCATAGATATATAGGAGCGTAGTAAATGTGTACATCTGTCCCAGGGTTACGAGGTCAGCCGACGGGCTGAAAAGCACATTTGCATTTAAATTGAATAATGATGTTTGGAGGAATTAGCTTCTGGCAGAAGGGAGGGGGGTAGAAGGTTTGTGAGAGGTCAGTCTTAGTCATAGCCATGTCAAAATGCTGAATGACACACTGCTGTGTCCACAGTTGAACTAGTAGGTAATCTTTTATTTTTAAACTTTATTACTATTCAAAAACATTGAAGGCTGCTCAGTTTGGTTTGAAAAAATAGTATGAAACTGCTTCCCTGTCCTGGGTGCATAATAAAGGTCTGCAGGCTAATTAACTCAGTCAGCGGCTAATGTTCTTTGACAAATGAGTATCATCTAATTCAAAGTACTTAAATGACGTGTATACAGTATTCTGGCACTCAGGGGCAATGAAAATTTAGTACTGGTCCTTAACATGGCGAAGTTCTCAACTCCGGTTTTACAGGTGTGTCTTGCTGCAATCAAACTAGTAAGTCCGTTCTAAGGCAGTTGAAAAACAAGAAAATCTTTCTAGTTTTTACGCAAATGAAGGTCCTGATCAAAATTCCATGGGAGGTAAAATGCGACTTCTGAGGTGTGGCCTCCACAGCACTGTAGCTAAGGGACTGATAAACATATCACAGAAAAATGGATCGGAAGCAAATGCTTTACCGCTCGCACACCTTGCCTCAGAAGCATCATGTTCCAGAGTGGCCGTTCGGTGCATTTTGGAATGCGTTGCAAGTGGAAATTTGCGCATTGAGTGCCATGGGTATGAGAAGAGGTGACTGCTACAGTGAAACATTTATGAAATTTTAGCAGGCATAAGAGAAATAATTATAATGTTAGCAGCGCCAGAACGTATTGCATGTAGCTGTCTGATTCATACAATTAAAAAACAGTTAAAACACCATAATGACAACACGTACCTGGCAATTAAAATGGATGGAAATTGAAATTGTGGATTTCAGCTGAATCTGAATAGTACATTTCATTGAGTGGAATTCTGTTTTTCAGTAAATACCACCCAAAAGAACTACAGCAATACTACAGCGTGACAAGTGTTGCAGCCAAATTAGGTATAATAAACAACATAAAAGGCAACGTATAGACTTAGGATATATCGATATACACAGTTCTGGTTTTTTGCAGACGTATGGATATCTTAAAATGAAATTCTTTACAAATTTTACAGCGTACACAGTTCATATTTTCATAACATTTACTCTCATTGTGTCGGGGAAAAACTCAAAAGAGCATCCATCCATTTTCTAAACTGCTTAATCCTATTAAGGGTCACAGTGGGGCCTGGAGTCTATTCCAGGCAGCCTTGGGGTACAAGGCAGGGGGACACCCTGCATGGGATGCCAACCCATTACAGTCTCACACTCTCTCACACATACACACACACACACACACACACACACACACACACACAATTTAGCCATGCCAATTAACCTACAATCCATGTCTTTAGACTGCAGGAGGAAACCTGCAAAGTATGGTGAGGACATGCAAACTCCATACACACAGGGCCAGAGTTTGAACCCGCAAACCTGGAGATGTGAAGTGACAGTGGTTAACCACTGAGTCACTGTGCCGTGTCCCGGATCAGTGTGCTCAATCAATCGAAGGTAAGGGGATAATTTAATTTCACTTATCACAATAGGGCAGGTATCTGAATATCTGTCAATAATATAGGATGCTAAATAAGCACATGGCTTTTAGGGTATCACACATTAGCTTATTGTATTTTTGCATGCCTATATGAGACGAGATGTGTTGTGCTCACTGGCCCATAGCTTACTGATGCATGCACTTTAATGTATTGACTCCCTTTACATACATCAGCCAATGCTGTGTGCATTTTAAGAAATGCCTACACGTGACAGAAACCATTTTTAAGTCAGGAGAGGAAAAATGCTTGAGGTAAGAAATCTATGTATTATATTATTTTAAAAAGAGGTGGTGCCGGTCCAGGGGTGGGGGGGTTTTTGGGGCATTTATCAGGATGTGTGAAAGGCGGAATTGTACGGTGCTTTCTTGAGCATCTCCAGGAAGAACTTCTCGTCCTGCAGGAAGTCCCGGTCCTGTACACAGCAGGAGGAGGAGTTCTGTTACATTTACTCAGCTTAAATCTCTCTCTCTCTCACACACACACACACACACACACACACACACACAAGGAATCTCAAAACAAACGCACCATTTCAGACGTACTCATAGTATGTTTGCCTCAAACTGACAACCTCAGAGATTAGACTGATAAAATATGTGGATGTGAGACAGACGGGGGACGTGACAGAGAAAGTCTGCTGAAACCGCGAGCTGACTAAAGTTCAGCTCCTCAGAATAGCAGCATAATTTAAGCAGCTGTGACGGAAGCAGAAGTGAAAGCAAGAGTCACAGAGCTACCAGATGCTGACTTGAGGTGGTACCTTCTCTGCGGTGTGCTTGTGCAGAGCTAGTCTGGCTTGAAGGTCAGCAGCTGCCGACAGGGTCAGGAGCGTCGCGGACCGGGGGGCAAATGTGCTGGGCAGCACCAGAGCTGCAGCCACATCTATGAAGCAGACGTGGGTGTCACCCAGGCCAAATCCTGGCACCATCCGACGGTATACTACGGTACATGCTTAATGAACGTCAGGAAACTCTTCGAAGAATCTTCAGCATATTTCTGGGGCAGGTGATCAAGAATCAGCACTGGAGGAGATTAGCATGTAACCACACCTGGAAGGGGCGGGCTGGCAGGAAGCTGGGGACTGATGGGAAGATTCCGTCTCAGCTGGTCTGCCTCCCTGCGCTGCTCTGCTAGGTTCTTCCGCTCCTGTGGGGTGACGAGGACAGTGTTTTAATGCGATTACCTTGACTTTCATCTCAAGGGTCATCAACAGGTGGAGAAAGCTGAGCCTTGGCATAATTTAATTAAAACAAAGGCAGATGAAGTGGAAGTTTTTGCTAACTTCATGGAGATTATTCACCCACTCTCCAGACTCAACTAGATGGTACTCAACCTCACCGCACAAACCTCACATCCCAAAACAATAGCATTTAAGCAGGTTTTTTAAGAATATATTTTATTAATCCCTCTGGACATTTCCTCCAGATCATTCTCCAACAGATAAGGCCGAATCCCATCTCACGCCCCCACTGACTCCAACCTGGTGCAGGAGCTGCTCCTGCTGACGTAGCCGCTCCACCTGGGTGTGGATGCCGTGCAGACGGGCGTGGTGCTCCGTCTCCACGCGCCGCGCTTCCTGCAGAGCCCTTTCCCCCTCCTCGTACCTATCTGAGGCCAGCTGCCACAAGGGGGAGTCACTCTTTATCACCCCAGCCATGTCTGTGGTCTTCACTACACACAGGCTCTCTACTTCTTCATATACAGGTTTCTATTGAGTGTTTCAAAACGTCAGGCAGATTCTGAATTTCTCCCAAACTAATTCGGTACAACATTTGTTAAGGACTGTTCAGTGCTTGTATCACAGTCTGCATTGCAGGTGTGACTAGACGATGGGGCTGTTGCCATGATACTGTTGCTGTGACGAACCTTGCTAAAGACCTCCACCTCCTGGGCCCGCGTCTTAAGGTGCAGCGCAGCCATGCTCAACCTCTCCTTCTCCCTCTCCAGCTCCGCCCTCTGATGCTCAAGCTCCGCCCTCTCCTTGGCTGCCACCTCCTCACGGAGCCGAAGCTCTCCCGCACGTAGCTTCAGGTCAGCTTGCTCCTAGGTGGGCGGGTTTATCAGATCACTTCCTCAAGAAAAATAATTAGAAAATAGCTCACTTTCTATAAAGGTACTACAAACAGAAGATATAAAATAAGAGGATTATTTAGCCTTATGCTGCTTCAGCAGAGCTGTAGGACCCTGGTCAGCTCAGCACCTGGGCCATGCTGATGATGCAGCCCTCCCGGTGGGCATCCCTCTCCAGCGCCCGACTGGCCTCCCGCTCTGCCCGCTCCTGTTGCAGCTTCTCCTGAGCGTGGACCTGCGCCCACTCAGCCGCCAGCTTGCGCCGCTCTTCTGTACAGCGATGCATCACAGCCTGCTGTTCCTCCAGGAGGGCAGCCTGCAGGAGGGGGAGAGGCGGTTTAGGAGATGGGCCCTTAAAGCACAGGAGGCCTGTGATCATGGTGATATGTATAACCCGGAACACAGGACAATGCCTGAGCCCCAGACTCCACCCCCATGAAAGCCACACCCCCTTCACCCGGCCAACCTTTGCTCTCTCCAGTTCCTCCCTCTCCATGGAGAGGCGCTGCATTAAAGCCCGCCTCTCCTCCTCCAAACTCCTGTGGGCGGATTCTGCTTTGGCCTGTTCTGCTGATACCCTCCAGCGCTCCTGGCATTAACATGGCATTTGGTGATGCACATGCGTGACGCCCACATGGGATGACCTCAGGACGTCACAGGTATCATAGAACGGCACCCCTGATGTCAGTGACATCTGACCTTTTCCAGCTGCCTCTCCTGCTCTGCCAGCTGTGTGTTCATCCTGTCAATGACCTCCTTGAGGCGCGCACGTTCTGCTGCCATGTCGCTCTGCTGCTGGCCCAGCCGTTCCTGCAGCACTGACATAGGGAGTGGTGCATGCTACAATGCTGTGTCCTGACCGTCCACTAGGTGGCATACCATTTAAGGACCTGGATCTGTGACCAAAAAATTCGGGGAAGGGCCCCCACTGTCTTACTGTCTAGGCATTGGTCTTAATGCCTTTTAGGGCAGTTGTATAAATCTAACATGGATATACGGGTATTAAATCACATGGTGGTGGGTTTATAGCAGGAAGGTCAGCTTCACATCCTAGGATGTATTCAAGGTGAAATACCCAACAGTATCCAGCTTTGAATGAGTAACACTGTAGATTAGATAAAGCAATGACCAATATCACTTGTCCCAGGAGAAACAGGTATTAACCTGAAGGCTTGTCTTACCTCTGAGCTGCTGGTCCCTCTGCCTGGCCCCTTGCTCCAGGCCCTGGGCTGTGTGTTCATGTGTGCTTTCCACCCGAGAGGACAGCTCACCCAGCCGCCTAGAGAACTGCTCCATCTGCTCGATCACTGCTGTCAGGGACCTGCATGTGGGCGGAGCTTGTGTATACATGCGAGAGCGGAGGCATAGTGAATGTGTGAGAATGTGTGTGTGTGTACACACGCGAGCCCAGCTGACCTGGTCTGAGACGTAGCACTGGTCACAGCGTTGATCTCCTCATCCTTTAGTTGCTTCAGCCTCTGTACCTGCTCCTCATGATCCTTCTTCATCTCCAAAATGGATCTCCTACCAGAAAGGAAATACAAAGATGGCAGAGGGTGATGCTGACCGCAGATCTGCTGGAAGGCCTGTATCCAGTTGGCTTCTCAGCTCAGTACCTCTGCAGCTCTCGAAGGCGTTCCACCTCCTGATCCCGGTCCTGCTGGCTCTGGGCCAGCCGTCGTTGGTACTGGGCCTGGAGCTCCTCCCGCTCCTGCTCCGCCAGTCGCACCTGAACAGCCAAGCGCTCTGTCAGGTCCTGGCTCTCCTGCCGTGCCCGTGCCTCCCTCTGGTCCGCCGACTCCTCCAGCAACTTTACCCTGGACCTGGTGGGGGCCGAGAGGAAGCTGTGGGTACTCAGTCAGCTCAAGAATTACACACACTTTTCATGAAAATGAGCTGTAATGTCCATAGAAAATAAATTGCATTGATTCAGATGTTCTGTTTAAATTATCTGGAGAAAGCTATATACTTTAAGCTTTAACACAATCAGTTTTAAGGGTCAGAGTTTCAGGACTGTGCACTCTGGTGGAGTCTTAGTGTTATCAAGTGTCAAAATGGACTCTTTAGTACCACCTCCATCGCAACAAGGAAGGGCCGGAAGAAGCCCTTACTAGGCGCAATTCTGAATCCGCAGAACCTAGACTTTGTGTGATATGGTCTAATGACACTCCTCCCTTCAAAAAAAAAAAAAAATTCAAATAAGGATGCTGGAACACAAAAAGAATCGCTAAACCACAAAAGCGCCATCTCAGCCTTTGGACCTGAAAACCTGTGGTCATATTTGAAGAGGGCAGTCCAAAACCAGAAAACAAAGAATATTAAGAAGCTTGAAAACTTCAGCATGGTGGAACGGCTATTGCTCCGACCTCATCATACTTCATAGGAAGACGTACAGCAATGCTATACTATCCACTGGATGCTTCACCAAATACCAAAAGCAGGGGTGCCAGCAAATTTTTTATTTTTTTTGGGGGGGGTGGGGGGGGGATTGTATTACTCAATAAAAAAGGTTCACCCTTGAAAACAGAAACTAAAAGTATATAGCTTGAACAGAATGAATGAATCATTATGAATATTGACCCTAAGTCTGCAGTTTGAAGATGGGTGGACAGATGTGGTTTATTTTATACTATCATTTTTGCTCATTTTCATGAAGGGTGCCTGTGTGTGTTAGAAGAGCTGAGTGTGTATGTGAGCCACTCACCTGTGTGCTGCTTCCATGAGCTCAGTGTCCTGCTGGTGCCTCTGCTGAACGCTTTCCAACAGCATCTTTAGTTGGTCCCGCTCCAGCTGCAGACTCCGCAACTGCCAGAAGGGGGCACCATTCAACAACAACCTTGCCACTTTTATGTGTCCAGGGACCAGCCCTGCTAGAACATCTAGCTGTTGAGGCCCTGATCCATACCTGGCCTTCTAACTGGATGACATGGGTTTTAAGGACCAACTCCTCTGGCTGCTGCTCTGCTTCCATCATCGGCATAGTGCCCTCTGTCCTGCACAGCATGGACTGCTGCAACAATAAGCAGCAGACCTAAAACTTAAAGACTGGAAGCTCTAACTCCCATCATTACAAGCAGTTCTGCAAGTGATTTTGAAAAAACCATGCAGCGACGTGAATAGCTAGGCCCCACTACACTTTGGTTCTGCAGAGTACATGTAGAATGACTGCTTTAAACGAACTTACCTGAGTGGAGCTGTGAATAGGTGCACCGTTTTCTCTTTTTGTCTGCGGTGGCACTGGAAGTTACACCAAATGGTTATAAAACTGCAATAACAGTTATTATTCTTAACGGTGGTACAAAAGATGTTTTAAAGGCCGTGCTTGGTGGCCGTATGTCTAATTTGCATCTGCATGTTTAGAATGTGTGTGTGGGTTTGGGCCTTGTGATAGCCTGGTGTCCCCTGGCTTGTACCCGATGCTGTCTAGAATGGGATCCAGGTCCCTCTCTGACCCTATGCTGGATAAGCGGTTGGAAGACGGATGAATGACTTACCAGACTTGGGCTGACCTTCCTTCAATGGGCTTGAATGACCGGGTGGAGTGGTTTGCATGCTTGGGGTCTCCCATGGCAATGAGGAGCTAGTGTAGCAATAACGAAAAGTTTCAGGAGACACTGGGTCCAGTCCATACACAAAATAATCCTAAGCCCACACTCCACATTCATATTTTAGCTGATGTCAGCAGTTTTGCCAAAGTAGAACAGCCTGATATGTGGAGCCCCATACCTCGAACCCTTGGTAGGGACAGCAGCATCCTCCCCTTTCCTCCTAAGAGCAGGTGGTGACCTGGGTTTGCTCATAAAAAAAAGAAAAAAAACCCCAAAGCGTTTAAGATTGATAGAAAATTCACCAATGGTAAAGGGTAACCTATATCATGTGATGGTCAAGGATTCACGGATTCTTTATCATTTCACGTAGCAGATACAGTGAAACTCTGCCCTGCAGACTCACTGGCATTTCTCCTGTCACATGACAAGAACTACATGCACCAATAAATGGCAGAACAGTGAAGAGCAGAATAGACTAAATGATCTAGAAGAGCTGCTGTGGTAGCTTTTCATTTTGCCAGAGTCTTGACAATCCTGCCACATTTGCATCACGACGCTGAAGGAGAGCCCTACTTGAGGAAGGTGCCCAGGTCCACCTGGTCCTCCAGCCCCTGACAGTCTCTTGGCACGGCCACCTTCTCTGCTGCTAGGCTCTTCTTGCGGCTCAATGCTCCCACCAGCCAGTCGTCAGCCTCTGGGCCAGCAGAAGGTTCGGGTGTGGGGGGCTTTCCCACAGAGCCAGGCCGCTCACTTCTCTGTGAGGGTCCGGAGGGTGGTGGGGGATTCTGGTCATCCTGTGCCCTCATGTCCTCCCCATCATCCCTTCCAAGGCCGAGCCAGTCAGCAGCAGGGTTGCTCGGGCGAGAATTAGTGGGAGGGGTTAGATTTGGTTTCTCCTCCAGCACTGGGCGGTCCTGCTTATGCCCCACCCAGTCAGAGGTGGATTTGCCAGATCGCTTAGCAGACGGAGAACTAGTGGTGGAGGATTTTGGCTTCCTCTCCGGTGACCAGCCTTCAGTCTCTTCTGCTGAAAACCTGAACGAGGGAACAACTCGCATCAGAAACAGCTCGTTAGCAGCCGGTGGGTGAGCAGGTCTTGCAGCAGTGCCGGCCACACCTGACTGACTGCCGCTGAGACTGCCGGGCCTCTGGTGTGGAAGCAACAGTGGGCTGGTAGGAGCCAAACGCGAAGTCATCCTCCACACAGGCAGAGTCTGGGGAGAAAACAAACATGGTCACTGTCCATGATGTGCAACCCTAATAACCAAGTACAGTACATCTGTATACAATAAGCTTGGGTACCTTTGGCAATGACAGGCTTCTCCACATGTACTTCCTTCTTCTCACCAGTAGGGGGGCGCTCAAGCAGGCTTGGAGATGTCCCCCGGCCCAGAATCTCATCCAGCCTGGTTCGTACAGGTTGTGGGGCCTCACTGTATGGAGAGGTGGAGAGAACAGTTTAAGCTGCATGCATCAAACCAGCAAACCTAAATGCTACTGGTTCTGCTAAGGAGCCCTGCTGTTGTACCCTTGAGCAAAGTGCTGAACACCCAGCTGTGTCAATAGGTTACAGCTGCAGGTTGCTTTGGGTGACAAAATATGAAGTAAGATGCCAAGCAAACAAAGTACAGTAATAAGGACATGCCCCCACCTCGCTCTCTTGTTGGGGAGGAAGCTCCCCTTCCCCTTGGGACTGTCTACGAAGCCCAGGGCATCCATCAGATCGTCTTCATCCTCGTCAAACAACAGCTCATCACGCTTTCTGGGAGCTCGGCTGGATGAAGCTGTGGGGGGGGTCAAACAGGGGTCCAGCTACATGGGGTCAGAGGACTGCATGCAGATCCCAAAAGGAGTGAGGACACAGGCCCGTTACCCACCCGCCTCTCCTCTCTTACTGCCGGGGGACTCTGACGCAGACAGACCCCTCCTTTCACCATTGCCACCTTTGGCGGCCATCTTCATCACCGCAGTATCGTCTAGTAGATCAGCTAGTGGATCCTCCATGTCTGCAGGTAGTAAATTTCTAGTTAAGATCACAGGAAAGGCTGCAACGCACAATCTTACTAGCTACAACTCTAAAGACGTTCTCGCAACAACCTGTACAAAAAGCAACGATGTATTGTGTGTTCCTTCCCCACTGTAATGTCATTAAGAAGCAAGACAGTAAAGTGAGATGCATTTCAGTCTCTGTTCCTCTCATGTCTTTAGATTAAACATACTTGGGGGGTACCTTTGGGCTCTGGAGATCGGACTGTAAAGTCCTCATCTGTCGCAGTGCACAAAAAGGAAATGAAAGACTTCAGTTAAGGGCTGATGCAAATGAAATGGCAGATTACATAGAAGCATCACAACACTGAGCCTGAGGGTTTACAGACAGGCGTGGGTCCAGCTATGGCAACTATTTAACGACAGTAGAGAGTGTCAGCCAGTTCGAGCCGTTTCACGGTACTGCATCATCGCAGAAGGCTTCTGTAGGGGGGAGAGAATTACTGAGAGGGAGATATGACTGGGCTGCTGGACACTGACTGACTGTGACTGGGCTGCTGGACACTGACTGACTGTGACTGGGCTGCTGGACACTGACTGACTGTGACTGGAAATCAACCCTTGTGGTCACAGTGAGACAACATGAGGCAGAGGACCAGCCCACCTACCAATGAAGGAAAACTTCTTATAGCTGTGCACGGTGCCTGCAGGGGCGAAGCTGGGCTTCTTGGCACTGGGGGTGGGGGAGTCTGTACGAGGATGAGGATTGACAAGGTACACAAAAGAATGAACCTATCCCAGGCAGCACAGGGCACAAGGCTGAGGTACGTCCCGAACCGGAGGCTAGACCTATACGGGGCATGCACACATTCACACAATCGTAGCGACGCCAATCTTTACTGCATGTCTTCGGACGGCAGGAGTTCACACGTCGGACATTGGGAGAACATGCCAACACCACACGCAGAGTGGAGGTGGGATCTGAACCCCGGAGACGCAATGCAACAACCCTAGCCATTGAGCCGCTGTGCCATCCATCTTATGTAAATATGAATACGCTTGTTCATATATTTTTATATGAAGTGCTATAACAGAGATAACGTACAAGGATAAAAAAAAAGCATTGGTTCCATTTAAATGCATCTGGCACAGCACCATAACTAATGATGGGACACACAGGGCTTCAAAACCTGTGGTGGGTGGGAGTAACCTGAACTACCAATCAATGCTGGTGCTGTCACCAGCATTAGAAGCCTCATTTGTTCAATCACTAACCTTAACCCTGCAAGTAGCTACTCTGTGAGCAATGCATGCTTTTTCTGCTGCAAGGGCCCTAATTCACCTACCAAGCATGTGTCGTTGTTCCAAAGCTCCCCTTTCTCCTTCTTCTTTCAAATGGACAGGGTCTTTTTTAGGCCCCGCCACCCCAGCACTCTTAGTTGTCACTGGAGGTGGTGCGGAGCTTGGCTTCTTCTTTGACCCAAAGAGGTCAGCCTCCATTTCATCTATGTCCTGCAGCAGGAATAAATATGTGAGGAGCCAGACATTTTTCTTTACTAAGGGGTCGACAACACTGCGTTACTGTGTATAACTATGAGAGTAGGGATCTTTATCGCAGCCTTTTGGAGCTCGGTTGAAGTTATGGAAGAGTGCTATCTATGGCTCATCCAGCAGGTGGCACTGTTGTTAGGACATGTAACCATTAAATAGACTGAATCTCAGAAGTTAATCATATATGTCAGTCTCACTTAAACACTGGGGAACCACATGATTTTGTATGGCTCTGCTGTCATTGTGCTAATCCACTTGGGTCCTAGTGTGGTACCAAGTTTGAAATTCGGCTCCTTGAACTGAAAAGTTTAAGATTCCACGGATCTATAGTAAACACTTAGGTCTAAAAAAGGGAAAAAGATGTGCATTGCAAATCCCAGAAATTTCACATCAATTGTGTCCAGCAGCAACCGTATTCACATTTTTCCCTAATGTTGACCTTTAAAACCTCTGAACCCAGAGGTATTGTCTCCCTACCTTCAGGTTCTCCAGGACAACTGCTGGGTCAGCGTCCGAAACATCAGAAGTCTGCCAGAACATCAAGCCCCGGTTAGGAAGTCAGAACAGCCATTTTACCCCAAGTAAAGAGATGCATCAAATCTCAGCATACCTCCTCTTCTCCGACCTCTTCAGCCAGCTTGCTGAAGAAATCATCATCCAGTAACGACCTGAAGAAACAAACACTTTAATAGTTTGAATTGTTTGTTGGTTGCAAAAATATCATTTTGAAATGAATTTGACTACAGAAGAGCTCATTAAATGTCTGTAATTAGTATTTTTAAATGCCCATGCCACAATGCCACCAGTCGGCCCCCCTCACCGTTTCCCACTGCGAGACGTCAGAACCCCGCTCCTCCCCGCGACACGAACCGGGGCCCGAATTCGTACCTGTGACTCTGTAAATAGTTTGCAACACGTGTGATTTACTCAGATCAATAGGAAAAGCCAATGGAGATCACTGTGCTACACCTCAGTCTTTAAGTCAAACATTTAATTGACGTCTTCACACGGTTTTAACATTGCCTGGAGTACATACCATCGTCACCCAGCAGATTACCCAGTACATCATCGATGGAGTCTGGAGTGCAAAAGACACGTGTTTGTATTTACTGACGATCCTTAACCAGCAAGAAGACCGCAAGAGCTGCAGCAAATCACTCACCCTTCAGTCCTTTCTTCTGTTTTAAAGTCTGCCGTTATAAAGTACAAATACGAAATTAATTAAAATGCTTACAACAATTGCATGTAATGCACATATTTCACATTACCGGGAAACAAAAACTGTTCACTCACCATTTACTGAAATAACCAGCTGACAAATTTGAACGAGTCAACTGAAGCGTCGTCCTGTCACTATGGGAAACTGGTTTATGCAAAAGTCCCAAAAGCTTTTTTTCGCTTCAGAAATGAATACGACATAGAACAATGTCCAATTAATAGAATAATCCCTATACGGAAATGTTTCGGCGGTGCTGTTTGTCAAAATGTTAAAAGTTAACAGAAACACTAAGCACTACGGCACCAGGAAATGCTACTCATATACTTCCGATTTTGGATCAAAGAATTGTGGGTATTGTAGTTCGTAGAGAATGGCCTGGTTTGGATTTATGTTAGATTAGATTTTTATTGATTGTCATCAAATCATTGCATTTCTTAAATGCTTCGTGGAGTACAATTATTTATTAGAAGCAATTCTTAGGAATGGCGATAGACGCCCCCCAGCTGTATATTAAATATAAGGGTTTTCATTAAAACAAACTTGACCTGAAATTAAGTTCGTTCCTTTTTTTGTTCCATGTTTAAATTTGTTTTACTGTTAATGTGTTTATTTTAAAAATATATTTCTATGGTAATGTACGTACACTTGTATTTTTGACTCACGTCTGGTTGCACTAAAGATCATGGCTGCTGTATCCAAAATGGCTAGGCTAGGATTTCTTTGTAGTGGTAGGTTTCGCTAGAGTACAGCATATGCACGTATGCCCTGGAGTAGAATGACTGTAAAAAGAAAAACAGCTGGAAACCTTGTTTGCCTTCATTCCCACTTGATACTTTCTGAAGGGCTTTTCTGCATATGAACCTGAAGTGTAGTGAAATGCACCTTACATTATTCATTTTCATGGGGAAGGGAGGCTGGAGTCTACACCTTACAATATCAGATTCATTTACGTTATTCACTTCAAAGGTGAATGCTTTGCATGAGTTATATAGCAGAATAGCTGTGACGTACAGTAGCATACCAAAGATATTGATATAAATGTGCACAGTGTACACAGTCTCTTTCCATCAAGCACTGTCATCCACTCTGGTGATGTAAGTAGTAGAAGCACACCTCTGCTTTTTTCTCTTCAAGGGTCCTGGATTATCAGTGTATGCCTTACAGTTTGCAAAAGGAAAGTGAGAAACTACTTGTAGTATCCAGTCACTTGAGTAATATAGAAATCACAATCAGACAGGAAGGTGAGAATGATGACATATTACCTTGCCCTATTAACACTTAAGTGTCTACTTCCCAAAGACCAGTCCACAAAAAGGCTTGTGTTGTATCCACATTTACGTATTGTGTAGCTTTTGAATTCTTAGTCTACAGATATTTATTGAGGACCAGGGGAATCTCACGTGCAGGGAGACTTTAAGGGGAAGGCCTTTCCATCAATAGTCCTGGATTCCCCAATGGGCACCCTAGAGGAGATTTTGTTTTATGAATTTGTAATATGATTGGTGGCAATAAAAAGTTTTTCTTTTTTTTTTCCATCTGTGCTCTTCCACCAGAACAACTGGCCCCAGCATGACCCCCCGCTTTGAAATGGTTTAGAATTGCCACTGCCGACATACACACAATGAAAACCAGTCAACCCAGTGGGCCATGATTGACCAGGGAACATCGCTGCTGGTCTAGCGATAAAAAGAAAAAATAGTTATACTTTTTTATCTCTGTGCTAGCATGATCAGTAGTTATTAAACTGTATTGGCTGCGTTGCTTTATAGAATGCATATTTTAAATGTGTTTTTTTTAAGAGGACAATTGTTTCCACAAAAATATTTCCATCTAGTGGAAATTTTGTAGAACTGCATAGGTTTGTGTGAATTATTTTGGCTTGGAAAAGTTTAAGCTTGTATGTACTGATTTGTAATTATTTCTGTTAATGGTATTTATAGTCTTGAAGAATGATTTGTGACTGTTAAAATTAAATAGAATTTACATTTACGCATTGCTCTAAGCAAAATAGATTTTCATTCAACATATGAGTGATGCAGTTAAAAAATTAAAAGACTATTCTAGGAAACATTCTAACTGTGATGTTTTAATTAAGAATTAAATAATTAATACATAAGGTTGAATTTATAAATTCGGATTATGCTGAAACTTTGACTCTGAAGCTGTTCTATGTAACTTCATTACTTTGTTTTTTCATTAATTTGAAAAAAGATGTCCATAATGAAAGGTTAAAATTTGGATTTATGTTTATGCAATTTCTATTAAGAATAAACAAGTCATATACAGAGTCCACTGCCTTGGATTTTTAACTTTTGCTTCAATTCGTTTCCTTTGTTTGATATCCGGTAATAGAATTATTCGTTAGATGTGACTATGGAATGATATCTGTGCCATTATGATTTGAATCCTAAATGTTTATATTTGAATTTGTAATTAAGTTTTGCATACCAAGTCAATCAAGCGTCAGAAATTGTCATTGGCTAGAACGACACCGGAGTCAGGGATTAATTATTTACCATATTGTCTCATTGAGTCCACTACCTAGCAGTTTTACTGGTGTGAATCCTTTATTAAAGCCCATTACAGTAAAGGTCTACTTCCTACCATGTCACCTATTTGTCATCGCTCACGGTGCACTGCTGCAGGAGGATGCTGTGTGGCGATTCTGCCTCTTGGCAATGCTTGTACATGCGATAATCCATGCCCAGCTTGGCATGTGTCCAAAGCCCTGTACTTGTTCCAGACTCCTCAGGTTTCTCTTTCACAGACACTGAGGAGCTTCGACCAAGTCCAAGGACACAGACGGGCAGGGCTGTGCTGGACCAACACTCTGGATTCACGTCCAAGATATGACTCACACCAGCTGGAATGTAACCGAGTAGGGTTCAGTGGGAAACTAACAGATGTCACTCTAGGTTTATATTACTTATTATAAGCTTCATGCATGGATTAACCAAAGCAAAGTAAGCAGTTTCTGTTTTCCACTTTTGCTGATTATAGACATTTGGGCATTTAATTCCGAAAGCTCAAGGGTACAGCTACAATTTTCATCTGGGATTTGAACCTACATGTCTCAGTCATAAACTCGAAACCCCATTTTGATTTAGCCACACCCTGTGTTTCAGATAAAATTAAAATGCTTGATTGCTGCCTTTAATGCGGCACTGCACTATATTAAACACAGCCCATAGTACAAACAGTGGTCATAACAGTACTCACCTGCAGAAATCTGTGGACCCCTGACTCTTTTTCACTCTGTCATCGTGACAATGTGCCAGAGAAGGTGGCAGTAGCTTTAAACGGGACACAAAGAGGAAGTCAGTGGCAACTGATCCCAGGTGACTTCCTGCTCTGAGGACAGCAAAACAATACGCTTTGTCTTTGAGCAAGGAAAACGGGAAGAGAGCTACCACTGACACCAATATGCAGATGTGTTATGGGGGCAGGGACATGCCAGGGTATGCATTGCACGTTACTGTATGACTGTTAAGGCTGTAGTATCGTTAGCACTCCATGAGGGTAGAACCATTTCTTGGTGATCCTTACCCTAAGGCAAATTCTTTTAGGATCTCCTACACTGCTTTGAAACGCCAGTGCACACACAGGTGTCATGCATAGGGGCAGCAGTGCATGCAATTGGCCTACTGCATGACATGTATGCGGATCCCTTTGTAAAAGGGCCTAACCCCAAACACACAGATGCAGATATGCACATTTGCATGCACATAAGGCAATAATAACCTAGGTCCATGCCACGAAACATTAGCCATTTGTAGAGGAAAATGTTACTAAAGAGAAATCTCTTATTGAGTTTTATATTCTAATATGACTTTGTTCAAAACATATGTATTGCAGGAAGAAGCTGACTACCACAAATAGCTGTCCACTGTCTGTCGATTGTCTTTCATTGAGGCATCGACTGAGATTTAAATCGTAACTTTCCCATGGTAGTATAATAAACTCAAACATAAAACAGCAGTTCAGCAAGCCTGCCACCAGGGGGCAGTGAAAGGCACATCTTCCAATCAATCTATTTGAGTCTGTCGAAAAGAAGGCTTTCCTCAAGATACTTACAGTCAGGTCCATAACTATTTGGATAAGGGCATAGTTTTCATCATTTTGACTCTGTATGCCACCACAGTGGATTTGAAATAAAATGTGAAATGTGGGGGGCATTGTGACTCAGTGGTTAGTGCTGTTGCGATACACCTCCAGGATTGAGGGGTTTGAATCCCACCTCTGTTTTGTGTCTGTGGAGTTTTCATGATCTCCCTGTCCTTTGTGGGATTATGCCAGGTACTCTGCTTTCCTCCCATGGTCAAAAGACATGTGATGTAGGCTGATTGGCATGTCCAAATTGCTCATAGCTTGTGATTGGGTGTGTACATGACTGTGTCCTGCAATCGGTTGACCCCCTGTAAAGCGTGTCCACACTTTGTACCCTAAGCTGCTTGGGAGAAGCTGCAGGCCCCCACCAACCCTACATAGGATAAGCAGCTTGGAAAATGGATGGACAATCAAGATGCGTTTTAAGTGTAGACTTTCAGTTTTAAGGTAACGGATTTGTCAAAAATATTGTATGAATTGTGCAGAACTTACAACCACTTTTATACATAGCATCCCCAGTTTTATGGGCTCAAAAGCAGTTTGGAGCCTGAATCTTATCCCAGGCACCATGAGGCAGGGGACACCATGGATTGGGGGGGGGGGCAACCCATTACAGGACACCCTCACACAAGGGCAATTTAGACATGCCAACTAGCCTGTGACAAGAAATCTGCAAAACATAGGGAGAACATATAGACTCCACACACACACACACACGGCGGTGAGATTTGAACACCCAATCCTGAAAGTGTGCGGTAACAGTCCTAACCATTGCGCCATCTCTGTAGCTCCTGTCAACACTCCAAAGAGATGTATTGTAGGCTAATTGGCATGACTAAATTGTCCAAAGTGTGTGACTGAGTGTGTGAGGGCATGTGTGATTGTGCCCTGCAATGGGTTGGCTCCCCATTCAGGGTGTGCCCTACCTTGTGCCCTAGGCCGCCTGGAATAGACTTCAGGCTCCCCCGTGACCCTGACTAGGACCGACAGGTCTGCCAGTCTTCCCTGGTGACACTCTGACAGGCCTTCACTGCTGCAGTCTTCAGTTCCTGTTTGTTCTCAGAGAGTTTAATCTTTAGTTTTCCCTTCAGAAAGTGAATTGAATGCTCAGCTGGTTTCGGGTCATGTGATTGACTTGGCCACTGAAGAACATTCCAGTTCTTTGCTTTAGAAAAGTCTTGTGTTGCTTTCACAGCATGGTTTGGGTCATTGTCCATCTGCACTGTGAAGCACCATCCAATGAGCTGTGAAGGATTTGACGGAATCTAGCACTATACACTTTACAATTGGTCCTGTAATTGTTCCATTGTCAGCCATAAGACCCATGCCCACGTACAGGCTTTTAAAGTTGTTTTTCACAAACTCTGACCTAGTCTTCCTGTTTTTATTACAGTAACATCGGTGCGTACAATTTTGCTGATTTGGTTACTCCGTAGTTACTCTGGTGAAGTCTTCATTGAATGTTGACTTTGGCACGGATACCGCCACCTCCTGGCAGGTGTTCTTGATCTGGCCAGCTGTTGTTCATCTGTCTACTTGTAATTGAAATAATGAGGGGACGACACACATTTACCCTTGGATCACCTGAGCAGCTAACTGTCTAATTACTTTTCACCTTTTAAAAATGGGGGGGGGGGAGCATATAAAAAAAATTACTGTAATTCCTTCAATGTTCAACCAATTTAAATGCAAATACCCCCCAAATTAAAGCTGGAAGTCTATTCAATTCAATTCAATTCAATTTTATTTATATAGCGCTTTTAACACGAAGCGCTGTCACAAAGCATTTTACATAATCCCGGGCCCTCAGTCCCCAGAGAGTAAGCCAAAGGCGACAGACGCAAGGAAAAACTCCCTCAGGAGGAAGAAACCTTGGGAGGAACCAGACTCAAAGGGGAAGCCCTTCCTCCTCAGGCCAGCAGCGGGCAGGACAAATTAATGAATAGAAATGAGAACAATAGATACAAAAGAGCAAGTCTTGTATCCAGAAACATACCCAAAATGTTTATAATATGTTTTCTGCATTTGCCTGCAGTTCTCAGCAGGAGATTTTCTGTACAACCCAGATGTCTTTGCTTAAATCTATGAGGTTGTTGCACATGATTTCAACCAAATGCTCACGACACACTTGCCATGATTCATACATTCATACATTCATACATTTACACAGGTTCATTTTTCACCTTTCTTCACCCACAGAGAAGAGCAAATGCGCATCAAAATTAAAAATAGCGACAATATTTTTATTGAGTGAAACAAATCCAGTGATGTACAATACGAGTCCATTGCATCTAACAAGCGATTCTAGTCAGTGTGTATGAATGAATGAGTCAATACCATTTTCCTCCCACAGGTTCTTACATCACACACAACCTCACATGTGGGTGAGGGAATGATTCAGTAGCCTGCATTCCTCCTTCCCGCGTCACGTGACCTGTCATCTCACATGATCAGGAAGCCGGCGAGTATCACAGCCCACAGGACCCCCTCGTTGCGCCCAGAACCCAAGCTTGTGAGTTGGTACATCGTCGGCTGAATATCGATGGTGCAATCTGTTCCAGAGAACCACAGGGTACAGCTGTAGTTTCCCATTGCATCCCTGATGCGTAGTGTGCTGGGCATGTGAAACATCCAGTCTGTCTGTCTGTCTGTCTGTCTGTCTGTCTGTCTATCTATCTATCTATCTATCAAACAGTTAACTATTTTGTTAATTAAACAGTTAACAAAAGCCTTCGTCAGATCTGTCCTCAAGTCCAAGCAGATGTCGCTCCATGTAACAGTTCGGGGAAGGTGTCCTTAGAGAACTTACCTTGTAGCTTTACATTCGAATACGCCATCTTTGCACCTCTATTGGACAAAATCTTGCATGTATATCTGCCTGTTTTTGATGACACGACATCACCCAAGCTGAGGGTCAGCTGCTTCTGCGGGACATATGTGCACAGGAAACCGAGAACAAGTTCTGAGTCATGAACTGCACACAGCTCCGTTCTGTTTGGGTCCAGCCAGGTCAGGTATATGATGTTAAGTGACTCTGGTGAGGAGATGTTACAGCTCAGACTGGCATTACCCTGGCAAGGCACCATCAGAATCTCATCGGTACTCAGTTCCATCAAGTCTGCAGGAGGGGAAGGAGAAATTATGTTTATTCATTAAATAATAATAATAATAATTGTCATCATCATCATAATAGCTTACACATATAAGAGAAGATCAAGAATTGGTCTTTTTAGTTACGTTTTTGTACTGACAAATGCTGCCACATAGTTTTTGCTATGTACTTGTGTATTTGTTGCATGTGATATTTAAATTAATTTTGTTTTTATCAGCTAACTGTTAATTATTCAAGATTAAGGTACATGTTGTCATTCACACAGGTTCAAATCCAAAGTTTTTTCCTCTGCTATTGGCAAGTTTTCTCCCCACACTGTGTGTTTAAATACACATATGCTTTATATTCTATAAAGAATTTTGTCAACAATTTGTAGGAAGTGTATTTCTGCCTGGGACATGTCTTACCTTCAGCCACGCAGGTGGTACTTAACAGCAGGAGGCACGCCTGTGAGATGAGAGCCTTGGCTTCGTGCATCGTTGCTTGATCTGTAACAAGACTGCATGTCTCTAGCTATTCAGCTAGCTAACTTACTGTCCTGCCGTTTTTGTACTATAGATTATTATGCAGATATAATTCAAGGGATACACTTTCATGAACCACCCCAATACCAGCTTGCAATCCTGGTCCATGTACGGTAAAACCTTACTTTTGCTGTGCTGGGTCTGACTTCCTCACTCCTTGTGCTGCCTGGAGGTTCTGTGCAGAAGTGATGGTATGTTTTATGTTCATCTTGCTCCTTGGGTTCATCATCATCCCAGCAGGCTGGGACAGGCCCTGCTGCTTAGCTGGTGGGATGAACCGACAGTCAGAGTTTTTCCTCATTCCTCAAATTATCCATGACGTTTGCAAAACAGTAAGTGCATTTCTCGATACAATTTGTACAAACAACACCACATAATGGATTACCAGAAAAGCCCATAACTTTCTCAAAATTTTCAACCTGTCTTTCAAAAGTATATATTTATGTCAATGAATGTGTCAGTACCATCATAATGACAATTCCATGTGTCATTGTTTATGAACAGGATAGTTAAAATGCTTAATCATGCTGTCAATGTAACAGCGTACTCTATAAGTATTTTCTGATGTAAACTATGGCTAAGGTTTTGATGACAATGACTGAAAAGGCACAAAGCTGCACTTTTTCTGCATGGCATATATACAAACTATATATATGCGTATACATACAGTATGTGTATTTACTGTATATTGAAAAATGCAAGCGGAATGCTGTAATATGAAGTATTACAATACAGTACACATTGTTGGATTACATACCTCTTCTCTCTACTAAACGTTTGAACGATTGAGTACACGGTTGCTCTCCCAACATTTGGCTGTACCCTTTAACCAGCCTCGGCCTCTGTAAGGCCATGACTGAGACCATGGTCCACAAATTTAGCCCTTATTTCATGGGGAACGTGCCTATGTTCTTGGCCTCTTCGACCTCTTCCTCTGTTTTGCCTCCCTACCCTTCCACCACACAGCCATACTCCTCTCCTACTTCTTGGCTGTTGACCTTGTTCATTTCCTTGTTGTTCTTCCATTGTCAGAAACTGTAACACTGTGTTGTGCTCTGCCAATATATGCTTACCAGTTGAAGGTTCATGAGATGCACCTCTGAGCAGAGAACTGGTTGATCACTGGTTGATCTAATGCTGCAAACATCAAGATTCACCGGAGAATATAAACTTGAGAGCAATTCATTAATTCAGGACACATACAAATACATTTTGAGCAACATGACATATGCAACTGATAATGTAGGAAGGAGCAGACAATTGCACATGATCATTTGCAAGAATGTGCCAGAGCATTTGCAGTTTGTTCAAAACAATGAGACATTGCTTATATGATGTGCACAAGTGACTAGACAATGTGGAGATTTTGAGAATTTTATTTCTGATCTGAGAAATAAACCAAAGCAACTGAGAAAAACTAATATCTTCATTCGTAGCTTCTACAACAAATTTCCATTGCCTTTAGGTGGTTTTACAAAAAGCACAAGATTCTAATGTGTAACAATACACAGAGGACTGGGCTTATAGGCATCTGTTAAATTGGGAGTTTTTTCTCTGGCTATGTGAAAAAAAGTGTATTTTTGGAAGGGTTATTAGAGGGATGACATTTGATGTGGGAAAATTACCAGAAGCAATGTTGGTATTCCCAAACATTCTTGTCAAGCAATGTAAGAATTATGTTACTTTTCTGAGTGTCATTTGTGGCGGATCAAGAGGACATAACACTCTTTACCAGACAAGATCTCAGTGCTACAGCCTTGGACTCCGTTAGTCATGGGCCGTGTTTTCCTGGAAGTTTCAGAAGAGCACGAGTGTAGCAGCACAAGTGAGTACCTGTCCTGCTCCTCCTTCTCTTCCAGTTGCTGGATGCTGTTCAGCTGGGATTTTTTAACCAAACATGCCAACAGCTAGGATTCTGACCATTGGCAGCCTTGACCTTCTACACTGACATGAGGGATTTAAACCTTTAGAACATTTTTTCAATTCTTAACCCAGAAACTCATGTAAGTCCTCATACCTCAGGTCTTGGGTGGGATCTTATCTGTTCCTATAATTCCCTTGCCCAGTTGTGTATCTTGGAAAGCTATTTTAATAAATCAGACAGATATTGACTAAAACTGGAACTCACCATTTATTTGGTTTAAGGTAGCAAAATGGCATTGCGCTTTTGACCAACAAAAACCACCTCTCTAGTCAGTGGGGTATTATTAAACAACATTTAGGGGGCGCGTTTTAGAAATGTGTGGGTGAACGCCGCTCGTTACGGACACAGGTACGCGCTCGAAGTGCACTAATGGTTTTTTGTTATTTTATTTCATTCATATATATATTTTATTATGGAGTACAACTTATGGAGAGAAATATGTCTCAAAATGATTCATTGCTTCACCTCAGCAGGCGTAGGTGGAACGGTGATGCTCCCGTAAATGATATGCTCGCGCATTTTCACTTCACGCACGAGCAGGTCCGTTTCCTCGACTGAAAACCTATCTAGTCTGCCAGATAAACACGCCATTATAACAGCAATCCCCCATAGTTCATGCTCCCCTGCCTTTTAAAGGTGAGGTGATGTGCCATTCTGATTGGTTTATTGCATGGTATGCCCAAAACACACTTCTGAATAATTAAGAGCGTTACGACAACCTTTTTGCGCCTTGCGCTGGCGCGAAGTCTGTTTTTTCCACCGTCAAAATAGCAATACTTGCGCCTTGCGCTTTACACTTTGCGTGAGATCGTCAAAATAGAGCCCTAACTACGCTTGCAAGGTGTTTCATAATCTATTATTATAATGACTAGTAGGAGGCACTGTTATGAGCTTGTGTACAGATATTCAATACACTAGCCCTTGTGTTTCATTACGTTTTGAGCAGAAACTTCAGGATTTGACTGTAGGTTCCTGGTAGTCATCCTCACAGGTTCTACTGTAGCCAGAAAATACGGCACTCTTTTTCAGCCAGTGGTCTGTCATTGAAAGTCTTTCTTTTATTTATTAATGGTGCTTGGTTAAATTTCTCCAGGGTAATGGAATGTATGAGCTCAGCCAGGAAATCAGGGAAGCCTGCAGACAAGACTGTCATGTACCAACAAGCAGAAACATTGCATCCATCACAGGGCTGTAGTACACTCTTGGCATTTAACCCCTTCTATGGTGAATGATGGATTGTGGACTTGTTTGGGCAGGTGATGACACCACTGAAAACATTTGCTGCACTCAGGAGGTCCCAAGACTCTGACTCACAAGCCTCCATTGACTTTCAGAGATATAAATGTTAAAGTACCAATTCTCTGCCATGTCTAATAGCATGTTAGAAACCAGGCCTATACAGACAGGCATACAATAGCTGCACTGAAGCGATGACGCTAAATGTATAAGCAATTGAGCCCAGGGGGTAAGTAATGGCATCCAGTCATGTAGCCTTACTTTGTTTCCATAATCCTTCACTAACAAGGTCTAGAGTGGCATATCATGTAATATCGTGTAATAGCTGAAAATCAACTTCAAGATTCTTTATACCTGGTAGACAGCAGCAGAGTGGCCAGGCCTAAGGTACTTGTTCTGTCCTGTCAGACAGGTGATCTAAGCTTGGGTTACACAGCGTTGAGCTGGTTCCCTGATCTGCACTGTGGGTGGCCCCTTCATACACAAAACGCTTTGGTTAATGGCTCCTTTCCAAAGGCCACCCCCTCCACCCCTAACCTGGCTTCTTCAGATATCAATCCTGTTGGCCCTCAGTCTCCATGTCACCTTCTGCCATGTCTGACGGCCTTTTTAAATGCAGTCTGTTCATCTGGTCTGTTCAGCTGGACCATCTTCTCCTAGTTTAGTCCAAGAGCCTAAATTGCCAGTGGGAACAGAGACAGTAACACAGTGAGATGCCCTGAAACTCAAGCCAAGGATAGAGAGCAGAGAGAATCGGAAAAGACTATGAAACTGCAATTAACGATGCTGAGAATGAAACATGCATTAACAATCATAATAATCTGCAGATTAAGAGCAAAAACATAAAGTGCTACATTATCAAAGAAACTATCTTTAAAAGTCAACTTTGCATTAAGTGCTTATATAGAATTCAAATGCATCTCTATCTGTAATTTGTGCACATGGCAAATAAAATTCTCTGCTCTCTACTTGTGTTTCTAAGAGCCTGAGTTAGGTAAATTGTTAGAACATTGGTTTAGGGCTCATATAATATGTTGTCGTGGAATGTTGTGTGGGTTTTATTTTAAGATTTTAGTTGGATTTTCCTAAACGTACAAAGTTCACATTACCAAAGGGTGAAATTTGAGGATCTTGGTCTGGTATAGTTCCTGTCGGTGTCATTTTGATCTCCTTCCTCTCCCACAGAAGAGAGACCACACCTGCATTACGTTCACACCGGCAGTCACTAGTCATCTACCTTTATCAGCATGAACACCTGTATGGGCAGCCTGCAGCTTCATTTGCACCCTAAAGCAGATGGTCTTCAGAATTTTTTCATTCACTGTTCAGTCATGGCATGGACTTGGTTAAATTGTTGAAAAGCCAGACTTGGCAGTAGATGACCCAAAAACCAACAGTCAAAATTCTATGAAGACAATACTTGTGTTGTCCCCAGACAGCCACTTACGCTAGGCTAGGGAGGAAGATTGCTTCCTGAATATGCTTTTGCTACTTCAATGCCAGTTTCCCGATGGACCAAAGCACATGTTCAGAAGCCCTTGAGTGTTAAATACGTGTGTCAGTATTGTCATTCCTGTAAGACTCAAGCAATTTCTTGGCCTGTGAAAATGCATTTTCAACAAGGCCGTTGGATTGAGCATAAGCAGGACTGCAAGTAACATGGCAAAAATTCCATTCAATGGAAAAATCCTTAAATTCTTGCATGACAAATTGCTTGCCACTGTCCCTCATGGCTCTCACACAGATTCCGTGTGCGGCAAAATGGTGTTTCAGCTTCTTGATGATAGCCTTTGATGGTAAGTTACTGAGAGAGTTCAATTCAAACCATCCTGAGTAAGAATCAACAGTTACAAGACAAAACGTCCATGAGATTGTGCCGTATTGGGTCGTCCTTTGTAGCATTTTGCAGACCTTCTCATTCCCTGGGGACAATTCACATATTGTCATGACTTCATGTTCAAACTGATTTGCTTCATGAGCTACAGGATGCATGTATGTACAGTGTGTCAGCATCACACAGCTCTTTACCACATTTGTAGATGAATTGCAAATCATATTTCTCCAGATGATGAAGCGTCCTCTGCAGTCTGGGCAGTGTGGCATTCAGTGTCTTCTTCACAGTTGGAATAAGCAGCTTGTGGTCAGTTTCAATGACTGTGTTTGCAGCAAGTTAGTAATCAGCTTACTGAGAATAAAATGATTATGCTTATAACACGATAAGGTGTTTACATGTGTTGTTAATAACCCGATTACTACATTTACATGACTAGCTCTCTAACCAGATTATTGGAGGTCTTTTTTAGAGGTCATTTCAACCCTTTAATTTGACCAAGCTACTACCTCCAAAGGATTGGGTTGCTTATTTTTATTTCTGCTCTACGGTTCACACAGATCCTGACTCACAGCCTATGTAGCTCACATCTACATCCCCTGGATCTGCAATATGGATCTTGAAGCTCTGAGTATGAGATCCCTGTGGTGTCTGGCCATCAGGGCACTGCATCATGTCATCAACTTGGTGGACACCAAATGCCCTGAGATTCTGGGCTGCCTTCTCATTGTAAGGGCTCCCCATGTCTTCCCTGTGCTCTGGACCGTGGTGAGAACCGGCCTGCGATTATACATAAGGCATTACTTCATTTCACAGCATGACTTACATCAGCTATTTATTTACTGTTACATGAAAGAATAGAAGCACTTCAAAAGCATGGTTTTGTTCCTCACTTTGTTGGGTTAGTCCCCTAGTTAGGCTGTTATAGGTTAATGCAACCCTATGAAGGATAAGTGGTTTGTAGATGGATGGAAAGATGGATGGAAGAATGATTGATTCAACCTATCTTTCTTGTGGAGTATTGTTATGAATGTAATTGGCTTCTGACTCAGCTTTTCAGATTGGCTGTTTTAACAGATAAGCCAATTGATTGATGAGAAGAGATGCAAAAGATTCATATTCATGTTGCAAATGCCTACCAAGAGCCTATAGCAACTCAATGGACTGTATTGACTGTGAGGTCATCCCAGACTTCCTGGGTGAAGACCGTCTGGTGGGTGCGGCAAGAGCAGGATGGAGTTGTGTGGTGCATGAGACCAAGCTAGGGTCAGGGGTCTTTGCCATGCTGCAGCAACAATGAAACCAAGTAAAATGGTCACAACTATACATTCCTCCATTGAAAAATGTCTGGCTCAGTTTGAAAATATGGAGTGGTTTCAGTTGGCTGCAACCCTGGACCCAAGATTTAAACTTGACTGGTGCATGAGTGGAGAAAGACAAAACATCAAAGATATTCTAACAAAGAAGGTCCTATCACTCTCTTCACCAAAAGTGGCAACTACAAAGTATTGCTCTTCACCACCAAAAAAGAGAACAAAGCTTTTTGCATTTATGGACACCCAAGTCCCATCCACATCTACAGAGTTACCAGCATCAGAGGAGGTACCAATTTACCTAAGCCTACCGAGACTGAGGAGTCTGATCCTCTCCTGTACTGGAAGGACAACCAGAACCGGTTCCCCTATTTCGCTCAAATTGCATGTCAGTATCTAGCTATTCCTGCCTCATCTTCTCCTGTGGAATGTGTTTCCAGTACTGCTGGCAAGATATTTAGGCCTGAGAGATGCAATCTTAGTGATGCTGAATTTCAGGAAATGATGATTATTCGAGGCAATAAAAAGTGAATATATGTGAATGAATTGCATGAATGAACATGACTCATTATTTTGTGGTTTGAGACATATATCATGTGATAGTATTTATCACATTAAACTGGTAATCATATACTGGTATTAACAGTATATTCAGATACTTATGGCCAGTGTCACTCATCATTTATCAATTGTTAATGTACAGTTTTCAGTTTTAATTACATTTTATCAGCTATTTTTCATACATTACTTGGTATTTGTAAGGCACCATAAATAAAGTTCACATGTAAATGCTCAGAAACAGCAATAAATGGAATTCAGCAGAATTTCCCTGAATTGAATTCCACTTCCTCAAACTCCAATTCAATTCCGATTCAGTTTCCTGTAGTTGTTGTTGGATTCCAATTCCATTCCCTTGTTTGAATTGGAGTTGTTGAGTTCATTCCTGAATTGACCCCAACCCTGGTACGAAAACTGACCACTTTAAATAAGCTCAATAAAGCTCACTTATTCATTAGGTAGCTCCTTAACTGCTGTATGTTTGTGTTGTTTTTGCCTTGCTGTATGTCGCTTTGAACATCAGCATCTACTAAATGTATAGTATGTAATGTGCTGTGAAGGGATTGTGTGTTTCAAATCAAGAGATCCCCGTATCGTGTGCTGGGCTGCCACGCCCCCATCCACTTCAGCTGTCCACACTGACCGGCTTGCTGTCTTCTGAGCCACCGAACCTGCTCTGATCACTGGACTGCATCCTCCAATACAGTTGTCCTCCTGACTGTTCAACATCGTTGTTCTTCTTTGTATTATGAATTTGTTCTGCCCGGTGCCGGCCAGAGGAGGATGGGCTTCCCCCTTGAGTCTGGTTCCTCCCACAGTTTCTTCCTTCTGAGGGAGTCATTATAATGACCACCAATAATTTAAATAAAACATCCCTAATACGGTTGTAACGATGCACTCAGTTCATGATTTGATACACTTCATGAAATTTTTAGCAAATGTAATTTCATGGATGCTAGAAAGAATGCTTTAATTTCTAAAGTGTTAGTTAAGATCCAATAATATACTTGGTAAAGTGCTGGACATAAAAAATAAGCAGGCTAAAAACAATTTAACTTAATTTTGAAGTATCGGTAGGGCTATTCTTTCTGTCAGTTGAAAAAATGAATTGGTCACTAAAAAAGTAAAGAACTGAGTGTTAGATTCTAAAAAGGGAAATAAAACATTTCTTAAAGTCACCTTTTGGAAAAAAAACACTAAAATATGAAATGAAATAACTGTGTGAAGTGTAACTACAATACAATACTGACAGATTTTTGGGCAACAACCTCTTGTGTGACTCAACAACTCCCATTTTACATTGAGTCAAGGTCTAGGACACTGACAGGTTCCTGTGCAAAAATATCAGCATATCCACGTTGTCGTCCTTCTGCAGCAAGGGTGAGAGTGTGCTGGTATGGGGGCAGGAGCAGTAGGTGATACTTGAGCCAAGGTGATTTCTCGCTCATCTGTGCAGCTACTGCCTCCACCCAATCATGCTGTAGCTCTACAGTCTCCAGATAATGCTGCAGGCTAATTGTGGCGTGAGGAGGGGTAAGATGTCAGGAATTTAACCCTGAGGTAAACTACAGCCTTGGGTCTCAGAGTAGAACACCTAAACACCAAAGCCACCTTCAAGGCTTCAACCTAAAGTTTACAGCCACAGAGTCATAAAAGCACGTCAATCTATTTCTTAGGAACAATACAGGAATGCCTTCCCTTTGGAGAACAGTTTTCTCAGCAGAAACTGAGAAGAGGGTGCTCTGGTGAAATCTGCTATTCATTAGTGAATGCAATATTGATGGATGCACATAAGCAAATAAAAAATCTGACTGGACTTGAAGATTAAACTTTCTTTGGCGTGAACTGGATTCAATGCCCCAAGTATCAATGTATTTCAAATAAATTTAAATAATAAACACTTGTTTTCAATACTAGCAAGAGTCTGCATTTGTGTGTGTGTGTGTGTGTGTATGTGTGGCATCTGCTTGCTGAAGGAACCTGGCATTATTGTCCACTTTGATTTTACTGTCTGGCAGGTAAAAAAGGAAGCAGATTTTGCTTTCTGGACAAAGCATGTAATGACATGTTGACCCTCATACCTTAAGTACATAACTACAGAGGCAAATCCATCAGCAGCTTCATCTTTTTCATGCTAAGAGACCATGCTGAAATGGGCCTCAGTCTGTTCATAAACTATGCTTATGAACTTTGGCTATGAGGGTAAACATGTCATTACATGCTCTGTCCACTAGGAAGCACTGTAAGCATTCTATTAGTATGATTGCATAGATTGAAAATGTACCACAGCCTTAGTTCCCAAAAACACTCCATTAGTGTAAATGCCATGGATTCACCTCATGGGCTGACTGAAGCAGGAGAGTCCAGTGGAAATGCCACTTAAGGGATTTGCAATGTGCGTTTGATGACAGCCCGACATGTTGTGTTGGATTGTGCATGAGGTCTTAGCATCGTCAATTTAAGTGGTCATTTTAGTAGCCAGTGGAGTGTTTTTGGGATGCTGAGTGCTTTTACTGCCATAGACACTGAAGTGTATCAATGACATTCAAAACATGGTCTTGCTGTCAAATTCCATATTATTTATACAGAGCATTGTCACAGATCTTTCCAAAGAGTAAGCCTTTGGTAACTGTGGAAAGGAAAAACTCCCTTATAGAGAGGTTGAGAAAGCTTCTTTATGAGAAACAAGGCTCAAGGGGGGCAGTCCATTGTCCTCTGGCCAGCAATGGGCAATATAAGATTATAGAATTGTGTCTATGCATTGCTTAAATACAGCAGTATCTTATGACTGGAGAGCTGAGGCTGAGATCATTATGGCTTCCTTCCATTTTAAAAATAAATCTCAATAAGTTCAAATTAAACATTCAACTTTGGTCTTTTTTTTTCCATTTCTCATGGCCGATTTGCATGTAATATTTTTATTCGCAGCTTAAACGGAAGTAAACAACAAATTTAAAGGGGAATAGAAATATTCAAAGGCAGCTGGTCACGTGTGGAAGTGATTAGTTAAATTATTATCACAGAGATAGCTGTCCCCAGGAAGACAGAGATGTGGCAGGACAGCGTGTTCCCTGTGTTAGTCAGTGTGGTCCAGAAGATAAAGCATTGCACTTAAAAAGTGGGTGCATGTTTGGCAAGCATTTTAAACACTCTGCAAGACATATGGCTGATGGTCTAGTGAGAATCATGGCTCCCATGTCACACCCAGTAAGCTCATCTGAGTCATAAATGAAGACCATGCCAGTTTCATTCTCTGTCTTAATTCTTTTCCTATACATTATCATCCCTCCATCTGTTTTCATGGGCCCACTCTCCCCAAGTAAGCACTTCATGCAAGGAAGGAATTTTTAAACGATGCATTCATTTGTTGGTCGATGGCGTCTTGTCTGTGCATACACTCTGCCTTGCACGTGTAATGCCGCACTCCGTGCGAACTTGCTCGATGCGCCACAAGGGGGTGCAGTTTTGCTGTTTGTATAGCACGGATGAACAGTCAAGACCACATCACCGTTCTTTGGCTGGTGATTGCAGTCAGCACTGCCACCTACTCGTATATCAAGCAAATAAAATGCCAAGCAGGAAATTTCTGTTCCTTTGTTTTTATACAATTAACATGCTGCACCAGTGAACCAATGGTTTATTGGTAGATATACTGTTGTCAGGCCAGGAATAACAAACCTCATTGCAGGGTTGACTTTTAAAAGAAAACCTGGAACACCCTGTCTATCTGATGGAAAAGGGTAGAGTTATAGTTTGTGCCAGAGTTTCAGGCAGTGAAAGGAGCAGAACATGGGGTCATCAGAACCATTTTAACTTCAGGCAGTTTTGGAGGTTTTATGATGCCTGCTGATCATCAGGAGTAGAGTACATGGCAAGCATTGTGTCCAATCGGTGAAAAGATCTAGGTCTCATTTGTGGTTGCAATGTGATTTGGTGGTGTGATTGTTTCTTCAGAGTGTCAGTCAAACCAACTCGTCTCATGGTGGATAATAACCCCCCCCCCCAACATGTGTCATTTTCTGAAGTCCATTACAAACTTAACGGTCATCTTTCAGATGATATCTGCTGGTACCTTGCAAGTGTCCATCCATGTCTGGATAAGCTTTCAGTGTGCTGTAATCCATCAAACTCTCATAAAATTCCATGAGTACAGAGAGCAGCATGTTGTTCCGGGGCTGACCTGCTAGCTCCCACCTCTCTGTTATCGCTGTCTGCTGTGGCCCTTGAGGGCCGGCTATTTCGTGTGCCTGAGACTATAGAATACTGTTAGCACTCATCCGAGTGCTGCAGGATCTTGACTACTTGTAAGGAGTGGTTTGTTAAGTGCTCCTTAGTTAAAAATATAGGGACAAGGTACTCATGTCCAAAATGCACATTATTGATGGACCTCTTAGTAGTTTATGGTCTACAGGGGTCAGCCAGGTGACTGACTCTGCATTGAGGGAAAGAGCAAAACCGTCTCTGACATGCCTGGTGTCCAACTGTCATTTGTCTGCATCCTTAGCTGCCTTTGTAGGTGAAATCCTGTTGAGGCCTCTGGGAAATGTGTGTCCAGAATCCTTCTCATGTCACCCTCTCCCCATCTGTCTATGTTATACACCATTATTATGATGCTAAGTGACCAGCCCAGTGTCCAGCCATTTGTCCAGGCATCAGCTTGTCAATAACTGTGAGATATTTCTAGAACATGCAGGTGTAAGCACTGATGCGGTGGGATTGTTTTTGGTTCTGATCCGGTGGCCCATCAAAAGTGAAAAGCAGCTGTGAATTCATTGTTCCTCCTCCCTGACGAGGTGTCCCTGATAATAGAGGTTTTGGTTTTGTCCACAACACCACAACTCAGCTTACGTTACATACCTCCTCTACAGTCTCCATGTGCTGCTGCTCCCTGTCCTCTTGGGGTTGAGGTGCTTACCGCCGACACCCTAGCATGTTATCATCACTGTGTGCCGGTGTTCTCCTGTCCAGGCAAACAAGCACAAGACCTCCAAAGAAGGGCTAAGATGAGGTCCAGGTAATCATGACTGACTGAGCTCATTCAATGTTTATCGCTGCAGAGGCAGAGCTGTCTGATGGGCTAACAGTTTTCCAGCAGTCTTTATTATGGAATAATGTCCTGAACCGACCTGATTGTCTGGCTTCACTCATAAACGGCGACAATATAGTTTTACCTGTCACATGTAGGAAGGGCTAGCTAGTGTTAGCCATATTCTCTCGTCGTGGAAAGTCCTGCAGCAGCTGTTTTCCATTTCCCAAAATGTTGCTTTCACCCAGTGCCGTTCCCAGAACATCATTTACTGGCCCTAATCCCACAAAAACCTTTTGTCAACACTCAGAAGCTAATGAGATGTGTCTTGCACTGAAAGGGGGACCTATAGATTTTGTTTTTCTTTTTTGGGCAAGGGGTATTTTTCACACAATTTGACTAAGCAGCAGTCCCAGTGATCCCACTGATTTCTCTGAATTTAGTAAGGATTTGCACCCTCAGTAAATCACCACACTGAGGCTCCCAGGTAAAAAAAAACAATGAGAAACTCCCTATTAGTAGTAAGGCTAAGTGACATTAAAACACACACATACTCCCCTCCTCATGTCTGTGAGCTGCAGTCAAACTTTCTAAAAAATGAACAGAAGAGCAGTTTATTCCCATGTTTTTAATAATTCAAGTTAGAATGCTGCCTGCCAGGGTGTTTTCAGGGCGGACAGATACATGGAGCACAGCAGTGAAGATGAACGTGCCATGAAGAACATCTCTAAGGGCTTGATATCACTGAGAAAGGAATATAACGTCTATGCATGTCCATTTGTTACACTCTTCTACCTGCTTATGATATGCAGACGGGGCATGTGAGACAGCTGTGCTCTGACTCGCCATTGGAGCACAAGGTGTAAAGTGCTGGAAGTGTTACATTGCTGAGTAAACCGCAGACACCATCACCAGCGGCCTAAATTATTACTGTGCAGAGATAAATGGAGGAGAGAGAGAGGAACAGAGAGAGAGAGCGAGATGGGGAGGAGAGGGACAGAGAGATGGGGAAGACAGCGAATGGGAGAGAGAGAGAGATGGGGAAGAAAGGGACAGAGAGGAATAAGAGAGATGGTGAAGTGAGGGAGAGAAAGGGAGAGAGAAAGATGGGGAAGAGAGGGAGAGAGAGATGGTGATAAGAGGGAGAGAGATAGAGGGAAGAGAGGGAGAGAGAGGGGGAGATGGGAAAGAGAGAGAGAAATGGGGAATGAGATGGAAACAGAGAGGGAGAAAGAGACAGAGAGAAGGAGATTAACCAGAGGGAGAGAAAGAGGGAAATGGGGATTAGTATGATAAGAGTGATAGGGAATAAAGTAGACAGAGTGAGGGACAGAGGGAAAAAGTAAATCAGAGAGGAAGAGACACCACTGGATGTATTTTTATCAGAGTCGGGCAGGTGACTCTATTGCTTTATCACTGAGAGGCTTGGGCTGGGTCTCACTAGGCTGGGAAGCTGAGTGAAACTGGATGAAGTCTTTAGGGAGGAATAGCAACTGACAAGTTAAAGCAACAGCTACAAAAAGAGCCTGACCCTACAGCAACTAGGCTAATTCACATGGTGCAGCACAAATCGCAGGTCCTACATGGCATTTTCATGCATTTGTAAATCATTATCCGAAGGCCAGCATAAACACACGACATCTAATTTGGACACACTACCGTACTGTTCTGGTGCTCCATATTTGAGAAGCACCAACAAGCTTGGCATTGAATGGTTAATGTATGACATTTTGAAAGATGGATTATCACTGCCAGCCAGGAGACTGACCTGCATATTTTTGTTAAACAGGGAGACAGGGCGTCTTTGAGTAAGGCGGATGCGTGACAGCTATTACCCCGAGCCTCAGCTCTGAATGTTCAAATGAATCTTGTTGGTGTGTTTGCAGGGTATTAATCATTGGCTACTTTCCTCTAAAGCATCTTACATAAGTTGAAGTTTTTTTCAGCTATTCAAGTAATATTTCCATTATTAATTCAGTCTACCGTTAGCTGTCTGGATTCAGAGAATGAAGCCTCGGTCAAACAGAAAGTTTGGCACGTAGTCTCTTCGACCTTCACAGAGCCCTTGCCCGCCTCTTACATTTGCCTGCTCGATGCCCCAATGGCGACACGTTGCTCATTCCTCGTTTAGGCAACCGACCGGGGCCTTGTGGCGTGTACGCTGTTCGTCATCAGCCGAGGGCGGTCGTGGGGTGAATCACGAATAAATCCATTTCGAGGGAATGAGGGGCACCAGGGGAGGGGTGGCTTCATGCGAGCATGGCCATTTGTTACGTACGAATGGTTGCCAGGTTTATTATTTGCCGTATCTGTCATGTGAGGCAGTGGGGGAAGGGAGGTGTCCTACCGACATGGATGTGGTTCAGCGGACCTGGGGAGAGGAGCCGGCGTGGTGCCCGACATGTCACAGGCGAACGCGACGTCACACCAGGTGACGTGAAGATAATGCTGATGCCACCCTAGTACTAACTTACAAACACACACACACGCTTGTATTCGTAAGCTTATGGGGACCCAGTCTCATTAACACTTCGAGTAAAAATCTCCCAGAAACCGGCTTTCTCAGCTTGGCCAGGCTTCCATCCAGCCATGCGCTTGGATCTTCTTAATTTCCTGGAAGCCAAACTCAGTCCCTGCCTTCACTCACTCCTATTTAAATAATTCTGTGGTGTTTTGCAATTCAGCAAGATGGTTTTTGTAGGCCTTTTGAATAGGAAATACTGTCATCCACTAGGGAAAACTGACATGAAGCAGAAGTTCTTATAAACATGTAAGTGTGGGTTTTTTCCCAGGTAAACGTATTTCTGTATTTCTTAACCATGCACTTGTGCCTCACTCCCACACAAAGTGTGAGAACTGCAGACCTTCCAGTCCTGTTTCCCCAGGTGTGATACAGTCGACAACCAGCAACTCATGTCCTGCTTGTTGCTCTCTGACTTTTAACCTCCATGTACATGACAGTGGGAATGAGTGTGAAGCCCACGGAGCACAGAGGGGTAGACGGAGCGGCAACCGATGGCCTTGTGACAGGGTGAAGTAGTAACATACGGTGGTAATCACCCAGGTGACAGAAAAGCGCCTCCTGCAGATCCCTCACAGAAAAATTGAAAATACGCAGCTTTTTTTCTTTCAGAAAAGTTACTGGATACCTTCCAAAGGGGCTTTTTGGACATTGACTCGATTTACTCATTTTGCTGGAGAAATTAGATTTACTTCTCAGCCGAATGCCATTATGAAAGAGGTGCTGTAGGTCACAGCTGCTGCAGGGCATGTTTTTGGTGGAAATGTGGACGTATTAATGGTGGGAATGGGCTGGAACGGCTGCAACATGACCTCATCATGGGTTTCAGCCCCACGATATTTTAAAGCAGTAAGGCTTCATGAGCCCAGACGCAATGTTGCAACAGGCAGAGCTAACGTCTAGATAAATGCGGCTTCAAGAGAGCGAAGGCTGGAGGCGTGTGCACTTTCGGGACTCCTCAGTGAAACACTGCTGCCTTCGACCTCTCCATCCTTCTTAGATTTCGGAACAAAGCGAGGAAGAAGAGCAATCGGCCCCGAAGCAGCCGACGATTCCGATGGAAGACATGGCACAATTAGAAATACATGGGTGTAAAAAAATCACAATAATCTGCCCCAGTCGTGCATTTAATTGACTGGCTAGCGAGTGGGTATCCCAAGGCCAAAATATGCCATTTCTCGAGTACATCTGATAGCCCGTAGTTACAGCTGAGGTGCAGCAGAGGCCAGCTGGAAGAGTCTTGTTTAGAAATAATGGAAAGATCTTTTCTTTCAGTTCAATGTGATTAGCTTTCCATGTGTTTATCGAAGGAGAATATACCTGCAGTGATGGTGTTGGCTCACGGAGCATGAGCACCAGGGGCTGAATGTAACCACGGCAACTAATTGTGTTTAAGGGTAGGGGGCAGGCCAGACTCCATGTGGGATTACGGTGGCTCTGGAAATCCCAATGACAAACTTGTTTTGATCCAAGGCGAAGAAAATGCCATCTAATCACAGATTTTTTTTTTTATTGTAAATTGGAAGGAAGCAAACCGATTTTTTAACAGGAACTGGGCTGCGGGCTCACAGAACCAGTTTCCCTGCTCTGACATCATCATGTAGACAAATGTTAGACAAGTGCACAAGGTATGACTCCCAGGTGTGACTCCCAGGTGTGACTCTGTGTGTCCCCGACCCTACAGAATTTCTCACTGGTGATCACCATGCCCAGCTTGACCCAGAGTGCTGGGCCATCCATCTGAGGCTGGCTTTTGTTGTACCTTCGAGCAGAATCCTGCATCTGAACCTTCTCAGTCAAATACTTTGCAGCATTAAATGTGTAAATCCATGTAACTCTTCTGTATGCGTACAGCTCAGTGGAAAGCCTGCTGAGAGATTAAATCGATGGACCCTAAGATGCTGCTGAGCCCTCAGACTATTTCTGCCTCAAAGGCTGTGTGCAGCATGACCTCGTGACCCCTCTCTGGTCCACGTGACTCTCATCAGCTACTGACACAGAAAGGGCAGCTGAGACTGTCCGGGGGAGGGGGGGCGTTTGAGAGGGGGCACGTAGTGGGACCCTCGCCAGTTGTCCGACAGGTTTGGCAGCTTGCCTTGTGTTCTGTGTTCTTGTTTGCTTGTTTGTTTTTAAATGCCTGTATCTGTCTGCTGTATTACCTTCCGTTGGATAATTAGCTCAGCTCCAGCAGTCTGGAGCAAAGGGCTTCCTTCAGCCAGCCACTGCTGCTACTGGCATGCTGTTCCCCCCACCCCCCCCAACCCCGCTCCCGTGGGAAAGGCGAAAGGACAAGACGGAGAGGAGCATGCCGGCAAGGCAGCCAGACCGAAGGGGTACAACGAGGGCAGAAGGGACGCGCCTGTTAGACTGTCGGGCCGGTCTGTCTCTACGGAACCAGACGACATGTAACCTATTGGGTTGAACCGAGAGACCGTGTCGGTTTTTGAGAGCTGGTCCCTCATCACTCGGTATATGTGTGTCTATGGATGTAGGTGTATGTAACATATATTTGAGTGGGTGTGCTACACTGTCTAAACATATGTGTGAACATGTTAACGGGTGTAAGTTTTTGTATGTGTGTGTGAACTATTGTGTGAAGATCCATCCATCCATCCATCCATCCATCCATCCATCTTCTAGTTTCTTATCCTAGTTGGTTTCACAGTTGGTGGGGTGGGCTGGGGTAATGGGATAGATGTGAACAACTATAATCTGTAATCCTTTGTCTCTTTCTCACCATCATCATCCTCAGTGTTCACTTTTTGAACCTTGTTCACATCCTGCAGTCTTCCTCCACCTGCCGTTGTTGAAGGTCCCCAAAATACCCACCTGACTCAGTTGCCCTGCATAATCACTTTCCCCCTTATTCAGCATCACTTTTCCATCTTCCTCGTCAGATAATCTGAAAATTATAAATTATATTTCTCATACTCATGTAGGGTGTACTTTGTATGTAAATGCTCCTCTGCACTTTGCATTTGTGTGGCAAATGCTTCATAATTCATGACTGCTTGGGGGCCCCTGCCGTATTAGTAAAGTTAATTCGGAAGGATATTGATTAAATTAATTTGATTTGTTTTTTTTTTTGTTTAATGGTCTGCCCAAGGGCTCATGCTAGATGGCTGTTTGGGCCCTTTGAGGTAATCAGCGACTGCATGATTTTTATGGCCGCTTTCTGTAATATGCAGGAGCGCTTTAGCCCAACAAAGAGGGACTCGCTACCTCGGCTACATCCTCGTGGGCATCTTTTTGGAGCTTCATCCTCTGTTTTGGGCCGCATGATGATGAAGGAGCCTTAGTCCATATGAGATACCGTGCACGTACGTGGCAGAGCATGTGAGAAGCATGGTAGGTCTGCCTCAACTCTGTCGATGGAGACCCTGTTAGATGACGGGCACTATGGGATTCACACTGGGGCTGCAGTTTAAGTCACCGACTCAGGCGTCCCTTCGACTTGTTCCTAGCTTTCCTTTCCCCCTACTATAATGAAGAGAAGACTTTGCTCTTCATTGGGCAGGCGGCTGTGTTGGCAAACCATGGGTAGATGGGCCTGACGGTGCAGGTTGTGCAAGGGATTGGCTGGGGGTGGTTTCAGATTGACTTCATTATGGAACACCCCCTCTCGTTCCGGCTCCCCTCCCCCAAAATGATCCTCTGGCTGTACAAGGGGTCTGTTGAGATACTGGCTGGATCTTAAAAGCCTCGGATGAAAAAAATGGTATGGAAAAAAAATCTAAAATTCTGCTCTACCGTACCTTTCATTTATATTCAGCTGTCTAGTCGATGCTTTCATCCAAGCCTCCTTGCATTTTCTGCTGCCCTGTGCAGCCACATCTTTTGCCAGAGTGATTCAAGTCAAGCACCTTCTTCAAGGGCACAATGCTGTCGCCCCTCCCAGGGACCTGAACTCACTGGCCTCGGGTCATAAGCCCAATCCACAGCCAATATGCCACCCCCTGGGGGCAGGGCTTATTTATGTGACCTGCAGCGCCTTACGTAGTGATTAACGAACTAACACTGTGACCACGGCAACTTAGAAATCCCACTAGGAATGGCTCTGAATGATAACCTTTCTGTTAAATAGTCATTAAAAAAATAGCATAACTGCAATAACTGAGACTGCAGCTCATAAATATTCCATGAAATTCCAAAGTTAAATATGACTAGTTATCAGGTGCTCACGTAACCTTACGGCGTTATGTATAAAAATCGACATCAGCTGTCATTAGGTATTCACCACAAAGTCCACATCGGTGAAGTCTGTTTCAGATCAAAGTGCGATGTATGCTTCTGTCTGCTGGCTCTGCTACTTGGGCTTAAATAACTCATGTGACTCAGCAGCAGGTTCACAGTTCAGCCCTGTTACAGTGTTGTCATGATGTTAATGATCTGTCTTTCTAAAATGTACAACTCAGGACATCTACTATCTGCTCAAAATGATTCCGTCCCCCTGTCATGTTCCTACACCTCTTTACCTACCCCTGCTTTCTATATCCTCCTACCCCTCTGTACCTACCCCCGCTCTCTGCATCCTCCTACCCCTCTGTACCTACCCCCGCTCTCTGCATCCTCCTACCTCCTTGTACCTACCCCTGCTCTCTGCATCCTCCTACCCCTCTGTACCTACCCCACTCTCTGCATCCTCCTACCCCTCTGTACCTACTCCACCCTCTACATTTTCCCACCCCTCCACCATATGCTTTTAAACATCTCATGCAGTGCAGAAAATGACAGACATCAAAAGGCCCACCGAAGCATGCAGCCGCCCACCTCTGCCTGTCACCTGTTTTGACTTCTGCATTTATGAATTTCATTCATGTTAGTTTATCACTTTCATTCATGTTTGTTTATCTCTTTCATTCATGTGTTTCTCGTCAGGCACCTCTACAGCGCCAGGGTGCTGCTGGTGCTTAACAAGCCCAGCTAGTCTCCAGGAAGATCTTACCTTTGCTGTAGACTTGGCTTCCACCCACAGGCCTCCAAGTCTGTGGTACGAGGTGTACTGTCCTCAATTCCTACTATTCTGTCGTCCATAATTACCCCCAGCCCCAAGTACCCCAGGCCCAATCACCCTTACCCACCATCGTGTACAACTCCAGCCATGCATAATTACCTTAGCTGTGCTACTCTTCCCCCAGGCACACGCTCTCGTTATCCTACTCCCACACCCTACCTCGTTATTATATTGGGAAGCCTGTTCCCGGTCTGCTGGGAGAAGCTGGTTTGCTTGGGTTTGACAGAGAGCTCTTCCTCACATTACTGAAAGAAAGATTTAATGGGGCCTAACTCCGCCTCCCGGGAATTCTGAGCTGCCTCCCAAAAGGGACATCTGGCTCTCAGGCCACTTGCGTTGAAGGAGACAATAATTTGATTGGAACTGTGAATGTGCTGGAAACTGGCCCCGCCCCCAGGGGCACTTATCAGACAGAGCCAGGGTCCACACTCTCCAAGGTACATACTGATACTGCTGCCGCTGTTCTGCATAAAGGACATTCATATTTATCATTCTCTGTCTGTCCAGTATGTGTCAATCATTCTGAAAGGTCTGTCAGTTTTCACTGTGCATTTAGGGACAGAAAAATAATAATGTGGGCTGTTATGTCAGCCTGTTTTTGTTCACATGCATTGAAAAAAAACATTTTTTAATCTGCCAGTGCCATTAAGGAAAGTACAACAGTGCTTGTGTTTATTACAGGAGGGTAATTGTAGGTTTTACTTGCCTCATATTTGCATTAAATGTCTGACTGATGTTTAGAATAGTTTCAGTGTTTTTTCCTTATAGTTACTGAATTATAACAGCTGGGGACTAAGGGGATCAGTTCTGATGGATCCCCCTATCCTGTGCTTTTAAATGTTGTTTTAGGGATTTGAGCCAACAACCTGCTGATCCAGTTAAGTCTGGTGTCTGAACTGCTATGCCATGCACAACCAGTAAAAGTGTATTCGACTGACCTGTTAATGGTACTTCAGTTGCTGCCATTTACAACGTAATAAACAATGGGCACTATGAGTAAATTCCTGTGCAACCAATCAATTTGGGGTTCTCTTGGGCTGAGAGGCATCAAATTGTCATGCAAACCCTGCCATGTACACATTGACCAAAAGGACTGTGTTTAGAATGGGTATTGATCCCAGAGTGTAGCAACACATCAGGTTTTTTATGAGAGATTATTTCTATGCAATGCCGGGTACATCCGGCAAAGCAATCGAGGCTGACCTCTGACCTGGCTCCAAATACCTCCTGCTTCACTCATGCTGTTCCCTGAGGCAGCATACATCTGCTGTGCCAGCGTCAAACAGCAGCCATGGGCGCCAGAGGTAGCTAGCCGAAAGCCTTGCAGGCAGAACACAGGTGGACTTCTCAGACAAAGCGAGCAGCCAGAGGTTTTTGTGCGTAATGAGCCACGGGGGCGTTGGACACAGGTGGCGGTTGGGGCTGTGGTCTATCAAAGATACTCAGTTACGCAGCCCCATGCTAACTTGAGAATACAAAACCCGACGCCCAGCTCTGATCCTGTATCTCATCAGCTGCATGCAGGTCCTTGAAGAATGGATTCTTTGCACTGTACATTAAAACAATATGACCATCCTTTTCATGCACTGAAGGAAATTGGCACTCTGGCGCCACGACCGGAGTTTATCAGTGTAATTGGCTGTATGCGGAGAGTTTATTGGGAGGCCCTGGAAAGGCCTGACTTAAAGCTGCCTGGAACCATGCCCTATGGGTTTATTGGCCTGGCATGAAGTGCAGTGTATACGGGATTAATACGGTGAGCACGGAGGACGATAGTCACAGTGAAACCCAACTTTCAGTTTTGGCCGTAGAAGAAATAGTGAGCCTGACTGTGCCGTCTCTTTGGGTTTCTGTGACTCGGAAAGGGGTAAGCTTTTATGAAAAGTGTTACTGGCATAGAAAGAAATGAGGATTTACTGTCAAGGGGTTACATATACACAGACTCACACACGCAGCAAACTCCTAGAGACCCAGGAAACAACTCATTGAGATAAGTATCACAATTTTATTACAAAAATTATACTTTGATCTTTCGGTGCTGCCATGCTTAGAGCATATAACAATACAGTAAAAAACATCAACGTAAAAAGAGTGTCATAAAAGCAAAAGCCTCTGTAGATGCCGTTGAAGCATTTACCATCCATGCTGTTACTGTGAAGATCACATGGCAAATAGTGTACAAACACCTGCCTAAACACGCAAATGGCAATAAATTCATTCTAAAGAAATGCATAATTATTTACACTAATGATATTCCATCCTTAAACTGATACGTTAAAATTAAATCATATGTTCGGAATTATTGTTTTTAACCAACTCAAGGCACCCAGGATTGTAATATGTTGGCAGCTAAGCCCTCAGATAACATAACTGGCAGTGTCAAATTAACACCGAGAGTGCCAATTAACACCGAGAAGTGTCAAATTAACACTGGCAATTTGACTGTTAATTCTTCAGCAGGTACAAGTAATACTCAAATTAAGCATGAAGACCCATCATGGCTGTTATATTATTTTAAATTATTTCTTATTTATGCCCTGCTCACAGTGAAGTTTCAGGGAGGCTGGAGAAAAGCGACCGACGCACTTAAATAATTCATGAGAGCAGCGAGTAAACACTCACTCCTCGCTGAGAGAAAGCTCTGCCATGCCTTTCCAAGGTGAGTCCTCAACTACCTTTCAATATAAAATTAAAAGATCCGCAGGAAAACGAAACCAGCTCCCTCTCAAATACTGTACTTTTAAAACACTGATGAATTCCAATTTAAAAAGATCAATATCCTTAGTTCTAAAGTTAAATGAAAATGAATACGTCATGTATTTTTTTCACCTAAAATATTTAACTCCTACATACAATAGAGATGTGCTACATCTTGGGATGCTTCATTATCTATAAAATGCTAAAACGAGGACGAACGATGGAGAGTCTTAGATGACATGGTTCTGCCCCTGCTCCCCCCCCCCCGCAGTGCAATTCAATTGATCTGGCGGCAAGGTTCGAAGGTCCATTTGGAGACTCCGCCGAAGATGTCAATGTTGGCCTCTGACCACGAGAAGACGTTCCCTGACAGCGCTTTGCTGCTGCACGTGGCCAGGTTGTAGATCTCAGCTGCCGAGAGTTTCCGGTCCCAAAGGTGGAGGTTCGCCATGGTGCCCACGAACGCTTGGGTGGCATCAAATCCACCCCCCAGGGTGTCCTGTTGAAGTAGACCGGGATGAAAGATTTAGGCAGATTTTTTCATATAAGCAATTACTGAAGGAATAATTCATGCATACATGTAGTTCATGCCTTGTGCTTGACATTTATGGCACCCATCGGATTTAAAATTTAGAAAAACAAATTCATCAAGTAGTTTATGTGTACTGAACATATGATTTTCAAAACAAGACTGATAAAATGTAACTTCATATAAACTGTGCTATGCAAGACTTTGGGGGACAAAGCGCTTTGTGACTGTGCTCCGTGTTAAAAGCGCTATATAAATAAAATTGAATTGAAACAAAAAAAAATAAAAAATCAACGTACATTTTCATACCAGCTTAAAGTGAATTTAATTTAAAACAGAAATAAGCTCAGCTCACAGAGGATTAAGGCTAACCCAGCTTCAGCAGTCTGAAGGAAGCCCCCTGACGTGTGTCCGAAGTACGACGGCGTTACCTGCTCCTGACCCAGCACCAGCACGCCATGTGGTTTGATGGGATGGTAAGGAGCCAGGTTTTCTCCGCTGCCCCTCATGACTCCATCCTGGAAGGCCTCCCACATTCCGTCCCGAGTGGTCCACGTGACACAGACGTGGTGCCATTTCCCGTCGTTCACAATGAAAGGCAGCTTGGCCATCTGTCACCGAGAATGGGACCACAAGTTCCTCACCGGGCCCGCACCATGTGACATTTGCAGCTTCTACAGTTTTTCGGACCGGCTACGAGTTGCAATTAACACAACGTTTTTAATAATTATGGCTGTTGCAGAATAGAGCTTATTTTTAATGGCAGTATGACCTTCTAAGCACAAGTCCTCAGGGACAGAATTTATTTCAGATTATAAATGTAATTTATTTCAACTGGCGCTTGTATTTAGGCAGAGTATTACTGTCCAAACATTAGAAATGAATGTAAAATGATTTCACTTGTGTGCACTATAACGAACCAGTATTCCAGGATCTCCCCTGGCTTTTGCCCTGTGCTTCCTGGGATAGGCTTCAGGTTCACTGTGACCCTGGACTGGATCAGCCATTTGGAAAATGGATGGATGGAATGATTTTGCTCCTACTATACATCCATATCACCAGGAATCAACACTGGGTTATCCTGATGTAATCTGTGCGCTCGCAGGCCGGCTTGGCTCACCTTGTCATTGATGAGGATCTCCATAGGGTTGTTGCCCCACCCAATAAGCACAAGCTCGTTGGCCTGGCCCGGGACAGCATAGGAGAAGGGTGTGCCCACACTGGGCGAGGCGTTCGATCGGAGCCACATGCAGATGGTGAAGGCATACATCTCGGGTAGGCTCTTCTTCACTTTGGCATACATGTAGTTGGTCCTCAGGGGGAAGGTCAGCTGAAATTTGTCCAGGGGTCGGTTGTCTTTTTGACCTGAGTCAAACAACACAGAGGCGAGCGTGGTATAGAATGACAAAATGAACGTCGTCAAAAATATTGTGCCTACACACGTGAAATAACATAGTTGTAACTGGGTTTTCATTTTTGTAGACCAAATGGCTATTTTGCCATTGCTATAAAATAATGGTACAATGTCCCATAAGCTTATGTTTCAAATACCATAAATTCTTGGTCCTGGTGGTGTGATTTACTGTTATTTGGTCGGCAAACGCTGCTCTCCAGAGTGAATTAAGGGTCAGTGCATTACAACATGAAAGCAGATAATTCATTTTACTTCAAAATAAATGTCTCAGAGGTTTCGCGGTCCACATTAATGAGATTTTCTCTACTACTGCCGGGGGCGAAAGCAGTTACACAGCAAATATTGTTGCCTCTGACTCCGTTATTATTATTTTTTTGGAAACTGTCACGATAAATAAAAGAAAACCATAGGAAGCCAATTTTCTCCCTTGGCCAGAAAGCCTCACACTAACTAATGCTCTGTTTTAATGCGTTTGAAAACGAATGTGAGCCTTAAATTCGCAATCTGACTTGCAGACGCGCCTGCAAATGGGTCCTATTCAGCGACAGTCCATACGGCTGCAGGTAAAGTTTGTGACCGACGACCACACACGGGAAAAACGACGCGGGCTGCGTCGTCTTTGGGTCCCACTGCGGTTGGCCGGAGTGATACGGTTCACGAATGCTACAGGATTTATGTACAGTGAAAATGAGCAGGAACACAGGCTTGAATCGCCTCCGGCACGAATGCGGAATGAAGAAGTGAAGGTGAATTGGCAGCAATGGCGTGTGATGCGAGGCAGCGTCCCTTCAAGCCGCACAGCGGGTGTCCGCTGCGACACTGACGGCGCCCGTGCTCACCTGTCTAATTACGTCATAATATCTATTAATAAAACACTGCATTCGGTTACGATACTCCTGATTATCAAGACCCAAAACTGGGCAGAAAGGCATCTCGGCCGCCCATCGGTCTTGGTTGCGTTTGGCTTGCCGGTACCTTTCTCCAGCTCCGTTATCCTCTGGTGCAGTGATGTCAGCGTCGACTCCACTTTGCCCCGCTGCTCCGTTTCGTTCCGGAGGCTGCTCTTGGTTTCCTCCAGGCTGTTCACCCGGGACAGGACCTGCCTCTCCAGGTCGTCGATTTTGTTTTGAAGAAGCTGCTTCAGAGTGTTCGCCTGAGTCGAGTTGTTGGATCTACTGTATTGCTTAATGAAAATTCAAACCATGATCGGGTTATCATTTATGTTTATAAAAGTAGATGCGATGACACTTCGAACGGCACAAATTGAAATGAAGGACTCGAGGATGACTGGTTTTCAGTATAAAGAGTTGCATTAAGTAACTAAATTAATCTTACAAAAGCTGTTATCCACGACTGATGGGATAATGGATTAAGACCAAGTGTTTGTAAAAACTTTTCATGAAGATTAATGTACCAGAGAAAGGCTAATTAAAAATTAATAAAGGAAAAATGGCAGAATTAATTGCTCTAAAATTGCATCCTTATTTCAAGTGACATTTCAAATTCTTTATCAAACGATCACGACAAAACGAATTTCTACAAATGATTTGCATGACAGGTACCTCAAGGTTCTCTAGCCTCTGTTTCAGAGACTGTAATGTCCGTCCCATCTGCGTGAGAGTGTCGGCCGGACCTCTCGATACATCTCCCATGGTGTTTTTAGATCCACTTTCTTTTTTCCTTCCTCCGTCTCTGGCGTTCCCAGTCTCAGGTGCACTCTGGCTCTCACAGCGGTTCAGTTTCGACGTCAACTCCGTAATCGTCTCTTTGTGGTTCATAATAGTTTCCTTTTGCTGCAGGACAGTCTCCCGCAGCTGCATGACCGTGCTCTTCAGGTCCTCCGCCGAGACGCTGTTCGGCAAGGTGGCCGCGCATAAGTCCACATCCTTGGGCACAGACGTGCAGATGAACTGGGTCTGTCCGAAGTCCTGGGACAGCCCCTCCATAAACAACAAGGGCAGTATTACAAGTTTCAGGCTGACGCTCATAACGGCGATTTCCCTTTTGCGCTGGATTTGACGCATGGCTGCAGAGAAAAACGAGGTCGCGTCGTAGAGTTCGCTCTGAGAAGCCCAGCGCTTTCCCCGATGTGAGCGATCTGGAGAGCGAACCCGCTTTATATGAAGCGAGGCAGGGCGCAGAGCGTCCTCGCCGCATCCCTGTGGGGAGGAATCCCAGTTTGCGGTCCTATTGGCGCGTTTCCTGATCTTAAGGTAGAAAGAATATGCGCATGTTCACACGACGTTCTTACTGTCTTATATACATATCTAGATATCATTCATTACGGCGACGCAGTACCCAGTCCTTCATTCATCAGTATTCTGCGGAGCATTATTACTTTTTTTTTCTTAGAAAACAGATTGAGAGAATAGGGATAGAATTTTTTCCGATATCAATAAAATTGAAGAAAGTTTTCTTTTTAAATTGATATTTGCCTTTTTTGTTTGATTCTGTTGTAAACTATTTAATATATTTATTTCGACACTGGGTTGCCAAATGAAATGAAATTGCCCCTTTCTGTTACATTGAGGATTGTTATGAATAATACTGGGAGAGCAGAAAAATCATTGTTTTGTTCACTAAATTGCCAGCCTTTAGCTAAAATAGTATATAAGTGTAAACATAAAACTATTACTTTTCTATGGGCATATTTCAGCACGTCCACCTTTATATATGCTCCTCCCCTTTGATCAATACTGCTAGGGTCCATTTAAGTGAGCTGTGCTCCACGCGGTTTGAACTGTTTGTGCAATCGTCCTAGGAATGGATGTATCAGACTTGGGGCAGGTGAAGCTATTAAACGTCCATTTCCGCAATCACATATCTGATGCAAGGTTGTAGCAGGCCTGAAAACGTACTGTATCCTATGAAGCAGAAGGCCTAAGGCAGGGTTCATTTTGGACAAGCTGCCGGTCCATCAGAGGGATCCTACTCTCATACATACAAACACACATTGGACCTTTTAGGAGATACCAATTCACAGTCTTCATATGTTCCAGAATCTGACACTGCCTCAGTTGGCTTATTTCTAGCTATAGAATATAATACTGAACAATTTACAGTTAATGACAACAATAATATATATCAAAACTTGGGTCTAATGGGACTTATAGCTGGTAAAAGACTTTCAGAGAAGTAAATCCATTTAGCGTGCACATCTAGTGCTTCCCAAATGAAACTTTAAGTTGTAGATGTTATAACAGCTTGTTTAGTAAAAAGCTCATTCTAATTGTCTTTTTAAGTGACTGAATTGGACAGTCAGCTACTGGGACCTCTGTGTGGGGTACTATACTGAAAATATTTCAAGCTATAAAACCTGAACTACTAATTTTTAATGAAAACTTTAGAACTAGTGCCATTTTATAAGTATTTAAGTATTATTTTGCTTTGTATGTTTAATGTGCCACAACAGTGTTTAGCAGTGACTGCAGTCTGCAGTCAAATCATACTCCTGTTGATGCGGCAGTTTGAACAAGAAGCTCACTGTCCTGTGAATGAAGCTGACAACTGGAAGCTCACAGTCCTGTGAGTGAAGTAGCAAACTGGAGGCTCACAGTCCTGTGAGTTAAGCAGCCTGAACTG
>JAACJT020000037.1:2922144-2949257 GCA_009936485.2 Gymnarchus niloticus
TGAGTGAAGTAGCAAACTGGAGGCTCACAGTCCTGTGAGTTAAGCAGCCTGAACTGGAAGCTCACAGTCCTGTGAGTGAAGTAGCAAACTGGAGGCTCACAGTCCTGTGAGTTAAGCAGCCTGAACTGGAAGCTCACCGTCCTGTGAGTGAAGTAGCAAACTGGAGGCTCACAGTCCTGTGAGTACAGCATTCTGAAGTGGGATCTCACAACCCTGCAAGTTATTACTGTAGTTTTGTAGCAGGCAAACCTCTAAGATTTCCCAGACTGAGTTAAATTCTAATTATTATGTAGCAGACATTCAGATTTGCAGTTATTATGTTACAGGAAATGTCATGATAAAGAACATGATAAAGGTCACGTTCTGGGAACATGAAAATAGGAAGTTGGCTTGCCCAAAACTCCTGCATTTGAACAGGTGGAGGCTTCACTTCCAGGAAACGGCAATCAGCCACTCAGTACTGATCTTCCAAGCTCCTTGATGGGAGACCCAGCCTTGTTCCCCACCCTCGCGGTGCTTTTCCCACCTCACCTCTGTTCCCGGGGCACATTTCGCACCAACGCTAGCTTGACGCCTGTTCATCAGCATGGCCTCACACTGGAATATAAATAATACAACTGAAACTTCCCTCCTCTAAAAATAGATTTTTTTCTTTTTTTATTGTTGAATATTTCATACACCCATCTTCTGCTCTTCTCAGATGGTTTGATGGTAACACAGAGCAGCCCCTACCCTCATTACATGGGGAACACTCCCCGTCTCCCCCCAACAAAGACTCATGCTGACATCAGAATGTCAGCAAATGGGAAAGATTCACTAAACAGGGGTTTACTCTATTAAGCAGGATAGTGCATTCAACAGAAATTGATTACATTTTTTAGTGAGCACTTCCTGTGTTTGATTAATGGTGGCACCATTCCTGAATTTAAGTGGCAGCTAGAATTGTTAGTACTGGGCTGTGTCTGATTGGATGACCTGTCCTTTTGCAGTGCAACCTCCCGATTAAGTTTCATTCATATTTCAGCTGTCATACTTCTATTCTCTTCCTCATTGACTAATAAAAATGACGTACACTACCCGTCCAAAAAAAAAAGTCACACGTTTCTGTCTTTCATTTGACCATCTTTAGCTTTGATTAAGGAGCGTTCATCGTGGCATCGTTTGGATGAGTTTATGAAATGTCTCAACTTTTTTTTCATCCTAGATTTGCATTCATTTTTCATCGAATCTTGTATTGACAACAGGAGAGTCGAACCACTCCGTAAAGTCTTCTACCACATCCCAAAGACATTCAATGGGGTTAAGGTCAGGACTCTGTGGTGGCCAGTTCATGTGTGAAAATGATTCTTCATGCTCCCTGAACCACTCTTTCAGAATCTGAGCCCAAAGAATCCTGGCATCTTTGTCCTGGAATACGCCCGTGCTGTCAGGGGACTAAAAATCCATTGATCGTATAATCTGGTCATTAAGTAGGTTCAGTTGATTTCATTTTATTGCTTTATAACTTTGCTGAGCCTAGACCCTACCGTTGACTCTTATGTACTGTATTTGCTTATTTAAATTGAAACCTGACTCTTTTTTTGGCTAGGCAGTGTACATTTTAAAAAGCTTATTTGAAAATACATATTGTGCTGGTCCTTAGGGTTACCCCTTTTCAAAACGGTTTCACTTCCTGGAGATACTTACTGTTGCACATTTGTCATTAAATGTAGAGTAATTCATGCCGTGTGTTTGTTTGTATTCATAGCCTGTATTCTGGCACCTGTGAAATGGGCATTTCAAAAGCAGGATGACAGAGACGGAGTAGAGAAATCAAGTAGGGATTGGAATATAGTTTGCTGTTTGTTTTTCCTTTTCCTGGGAACTACAAAGTAACTGTCGATTTCTTGCTGAGAAAGAAAAAATTGTTATTGCTCTTCATGTCTTTGTCTTTGAATTTAATAAGCATTGAACAAAATACATTCATAAAGGAGAAAGGAACTTCAATAGAAAGCATTTGTAACACAGTTAGGAAAGAGCTATAAAAAAAACTCGTAATTCTTAAATAAATAGAGATGAGGGAAAAGGACTGGACTCTGCACTTAAAACACAATCTTAAAAAATACACTTTTCAGTGCAGACTCCTTCAGCATTAAAGAGGGGTGACTGAACACAGTTCTCATCCTTCATTGTTTATATAAACAAACAGCTTTGTTAAGTCCTAAATTGACATAATGAATGAATCATTTTACCCAAAGAAGTGAATTGGCCACTAGGGCGGCGACATTCTTGAAGAGTGACTCGTGATTATTTTAACTTACCGTATTTGCTGTTTGTTGCATCTTTTGATCGGCTGTGGATGTTATGTAAAGCCTTAGGATGGGGGAATGGGATTTCCTGTCACTAACAGGGGGTGTAGCAAAGATGCGTCACAGCGCGGCACATTTATGCATTTCTGAGATTGTGGTGCCACTGCAGGACCAAGGAGAACAGGAAGAGTGTGACAGGGATACAGATGACCTCTGGGCTGCATCCCACTCCCTCTTGTCTACCAAACAGAGGAGGTTGGTTTAACACGGCACTACTCACCACTACCATGCTGTGGCAGAATCACATGAAGAGGTGGAAGGTGGCTGTGTACGGATCGAGCTGCCTAACCGTCATAAACCACGGTCTACTTGTGCTGCTGAATTTTTGGGTAAAATGCCAAATAGCACCAGTAATGCATGAGCAAGTTAAATATTTTTGGCTTAGATGAAGTTATAAAAAGTGTCACAGAAAGAGCAATTTGAGCAGAATTTATAGTCATTGAGTCGTAGTCATTGGGTAGAAATACCCCATTGTCTAATTATGGAATACTCTGTGCCTACTCATTGTCAAAGTGACTGGATGTGACTCAGGTATCGCTTTAGCTTAGGCCCATTGGATGAGTCTGCCCAGAAAAGCAGCGCTCTCTCTCTGCGTCTATTAGATCACCATGCCACAGTTCTCAGCTAGCAGGTGCAGGACCCTGTTACGATATGGCAACACATGTCATGTTGAACAAATGTGCTTACACTGAAATTCTTTATTTCAGGGTGTGTACCCTTTAATTGGCCTCTGCAGCGTTCAGTCGTAAGCCTTTCCTTAGGGTGTGATGATGCCATTTTATTGTTCAGTCTTTTTTTCAGGATTGAATGATGCTTATTCTGATGGTCTGCTCTGTGTCATTTGAGAACTTGAGTAGTACAGCAAACCCAGAGTGTGAGTCTGAATCAGTGTCTGTAATGAGACACAGAACCCCCGACAGCACAATTTTCCATTTTGCCTATACAGGAGAGCGCCCCCTGTTGGTATGGCAATGCTGCCCGAGTCTCAGGTGTTCCATCTCATTACATTTGGAACTCTACTGAACCCAGTTTAGCTATATCCCCTTGGCAAGAGAAAGCTGGAGAGCCGTATTGCTGCAAGCTGAAGAGAGCAATTTATTCAAATATTTGCATAAATTTGCATGAGGCTCCAGGCTCCAGGAAATATGCCTAAAATGCAGTTTGAAAAACCTCTTCAGGGAGGGTGCAGAAATTTACATGTTAACAAGATTTACTTTTTATTGAAATATGTGTATCCAGATTGCTTTTGCATTTTTTTTTCAGCTGGTAGTTCTAGTTGAGCCAAAACCACATTACTTAATCATGTTGTAGTTTAAAAGTATTGGTGAGGTTTTTTGTTGTATAAGCAACTTACAAATAGGGGAAGTGCTAAACAGGAAAGTAACACAAAGGCTCTTTCAGAGGATGAACATTTTAGTCGCCATGACTTTAAGGCTAACTCATAACAAATTATAGCTGACTTTGACCTAGAATGCTAGTAATGATACAAATATCAGCACAGCAGTCACTTTTTGGTGTCCACGTGTAGATAGATCTTCCCCTCTTCAGTTCACACTCAGAAATAACTCACCTGGACAGTGGCATTATAAAAATGATGTTTGTACAAGTGGTGGCCTGTACGCAACCACAAGTCGTGCTGGTGAACCAGCTACCATTGTTATGGAAACAGATTCTGGTTCTAGGCTCAGGTGTCAGAAAATGCTTGTTGTATTTTGTAGCATAACGACAGCAGTGTAAGTAGGGTAAAGTTCGGACTTGTGAATATTTTTTTGGAAAAAAAAATAGCTGATAATGTAGCACTAATGGGATGTAACTGGATGTTTATTCAACAAGAGGTGCTGTCGATATTCTGCCGTGACTGTAACTAGACATCTAAGTCAGCATGCAGGACGTATGGATGCCTGCCCTAATTACCTGGCATATATATGTATAATTAACCTTCATCTTTCTCTGGGGGGGATTGTTCATGAAGCAAGTCCGTGTGTTAGCTGTGGAGATTGTGGGGAGAGGAGCTGATTTTGAACAGCTGTTCTGTCCTGGCACCCACCACATATTTACAAATACGGCAGAGGTACATTATGCTTCTTGGCTTGTAGGCGCATGCTGTCCGTTCACACCGGTCGCTGCCAGCTGAATTCCAGATGGCAGAATGAAAGCATTTCTTCTCTGAGAGAAAAAAAAAAATAAATAAAAACAGCGACTCGGGTTTCTGTGCCTCCTGTGGGTCACCAGCAAGTCCAGACACATTAGAGAAATCTGGCTGTGGTGGTTTTGTGGTCTGAAGTTTTTGACCACACTGTCATGTGGCTTCAAGCTGCAGTCAGGATGTTATTTTCCCAGTGAGGAAAAATCAAGGCCTGCATGGGTCACCTGTAAAGCCCAAGGGGCAAACCTTACATTTGAAATCCCATCTTTACATTTTGTGCTTGTTCCTGTTTTTTTAGCTGGCGTTCCCATGCCGAACCTTTCTCGGACTGGGCCTCTGGCTACCCCGAAAGAGCTCACCCCCAACTGAGAGCACGCCAGAACACGGTGGACCCTGGAATCTGGGTTCAAAGTGAAATGCACATTACTGGTGTTGTTGCCTGAGGAGGAGCACTGCAGTGAAGCGTGATGCAGTGAGAGAGGTATTGTGAGCAAGCCCATAATATCTGACTTCTATAGTAGATGTTCTGAATGCTTAGTTCCCCCTTGAATTCCTCCCACAGTCCAGCCCTGCAGTATCGACTGATCCAATGGCTCTGATCCGCTTGCCTGACTCATGCGTGTGTTTTTGACTGTTTTCATTTGTGTGTGACATTAGGTACATAATAATGATCATTCGCATGTGAGTCTGGCCCCAGTCGACAGTCTCCGAGGAGAACCTGACTCACCAACAAGCGTCCACATAACAGATCATTTTCATCATAACAGTGATTCGAATCACAGCTGTACTACTTGCTTAATAGTCAATATGAAACATAAATGCTACACTCTGCTGTGTTTCCCTGACCTTTACTGTATCGACACTGAAAAAAAGTTAAATACAAAAAAGTTCTTTTTTGTCCTTTATTGCCTCACGTATAACCCACGAGTTTCAAACAGGACGAACCATTGCGATTTCAGAGAGAATAAATACCAAAATCACATGGGTGGAAACTTGTCTAGTTCTGATCTCGGTGTTGGACTGGACTGACTCTTGAGAACATCTCCCTGTTCTCTGGTCATCCTCGCCTTTCAGAAGCGAAAAAAAACATTTGCAATACATTTTAAATAAATGCAAGGGGAAGAGGTTTTTTCCTTTTATCTGCTGTGGCAAAACAGAAAACTGAAGTGGAGACAGTAAGGTCTTCCTGTTTCCCCAAACCCACATGCTTTCCAGCGGATATAACGCACTGTGCGGGAGAAAGTTTGGTCTGCCTTAGGGAGATTAGACTGTGTAGCTGGTCTAAATTGCATTTTCTCCCTGATGTAATGCCAGCCCCCGTGGACAAGAGTGCGGCCGAAATGAGCGAAATGTCAGTGTGAGCACATGATCGCGCTGCTGTGTGGGCAGCAACAGACGAGTGTGTGTGTTGAGGTTAGCGTGTGTCTGCCTCATTCAAACATGAACATTAAAAAAGGTGTTTCTGCACACGGCGAGAAGCTCACAGAGAGGGGTTTTGATTTTCACTAATCTCTTTCCCGCTCATTCTTCTTCCTTCTATATGTAGGCTAAATCTTGTTCTTGGCAGACAAGCTGATTAGATACTGCTGTGATTACCTCCAGGCCTCACTCGTAACCTGTTTAACATCACCGATTACCATGGATTGTGCAGGTGATCACAGACCCTGCAGCGTTTCTACACGAAGTCCCGTTTCCCTGTCTATCTGTTGACCCGTCTCCCTGAATGCTGGGTAACACCTTAGTGAACCATCACCTTGTGTTCAGTTAGTGTCAGTTTTTGCATTTCTGGTGCCTGGCTGTCTAAGTTTCCCAATTTGCACTGAACAGTTCTTAAACTAAGACAGTCATTTCTTTGTGGAAAACAGTTTTCTTTTTACTTATATTTACATTTCGACTATGGGCAGCAGAGTAGTGTTGAAGCCTCACAGATCCAGGGCTCTGGGTGTATGGGTGGATAGAGGGAAGACATAAATAGCATTTAATGACAGCACTGTGGAGAAAAATGTAGATATGGAATAAGACAAATGACAGGCAGGCCTTTGAATCCCAAAGGCTTTGTCCCTGAAAACCTGGAAAAAATCCTACCTGGTGATGAAGGAACAAATGTTTGTATGGCTTCTCCAACTTGATGGCTTTCTACAAATGAAAATTTCAGACATTTTTCTACCAAATAAAATCTGACATGGCATATCCAGACTTTGCCAGACAATTACTGCAAATTTCACATTGCACATAACCATTTATCAGGCATAATTCTTAAGAAATAATTCCTTTAGAATTGTTTAAGTATGTCACATGTCTAATATGTGCATTTTTAAGCATTGACAATGTTCTGCCAGTTGTAAAAGATACATATCAGACAGTACTGATGTGCTTTATGGGGAGTTTACTGCTGGCAGTTCTTTGCAAATGTAACGAATATATGCAGAGAGTGCAGGTTGTTAATTACACCAGGCTTTCTTACCTTGTTGTGAGGCATTGCGTGTTTGACACCCTACTGTTTCCTCTGTGTTTCGCACTCTGTCTTGTGTACAACTGCAGGTTTTTCTTCACTGTGCTTTGGTCTTCCAGCTTTTGGATTTTGGTTTTGATGTATTCTCTGTTTTTGCCTTTTTAGATTTTTGAACTTGTTTACCTGGATTTGGGTCTCTTGTGGATTACATCTCGGGCTGGTTCACGCCACCTCCTCAACCTCCTGAATGCCCACATTCTGCCTTGCCCACAGAATACCAGTACGGTCCTTTGCTCCGCCTCCATTAAAGGAGTTGTCAGTTGCTAACAGCTAGTTTTAATATTCCGAGTAGGCGGAGCAGGAGTATGGTGGGTGTGGCTGGCTAGGTGTGGGCATGACACCATACCAATTTTCCATAATTGCTCATCAATGGTACGCCTTACTCTTAAAATCAGTTCCTTGCAGGGGATTCATATGCATGTATTTATTCATGTTTTAAGAAACAAAAGGACAAACATCAGAATTGCATGCTAAGAGAAATGAGAATCAGAACAGTGAGCAGGAGTCTGCATATTTCTGCTTTTATTTGCTATTTTATTTACTTTTATTTTCTGTTTCTCTTTGATTTAACTTCTGATGAAGTTGAATCACCTTTCATTATTCCTTCATCCTCATTCAAAAAAAATTGATCATAAATTAGGTATACTTACATTACTCCCAGAATTTATAAATTCTCTGCTGGCTGCATAATTTGTTTCGAAGACCATTAGACAGAATATTTCTTTTATTTTACTCACTTTAAAAAATTGACCATTTGCCTATTTAAGAGCAGAGAGATATAATCACTTCAGGTTAAAATGCTAGATCTCTCGATATTTGCATCCAAAAGAAGTAATTGATGTTGAACCACACTCTAAATTTAATACTGAGCATGGTTTGATCACTAGATCAAGCTCCATCATTTGACAGTGTCAGCTTTTCTCTAAAGCATCTCACATAGTCGAGACAACTTGGGACAGTTTCTCACAGCACAGCTGACACACTGCACTGTAATACTGACTGTCTAGAAAGCTGGCAAAATATGATCTCAGGAAAAGGATTTTATAAGAAGGGAGGAGGGCATCTTCACTTTCCCTCTGTTCAAGTCCACCATCGTTCCCATATCCCAAAATCATTGCCCATTCCCTGTACCACAATGCCTGTTTGTTCCACCCTAACCAATGTGTTCCTAGGATGAGAACATCCACCTAAGCTGTACTTCTGGCAGAGCAGTGGGCTTCCTGTTTTACCGAAGCTCGTAAAGACACGTGATGGCAGAATGAGGTCGTGTGAACAGCTGTGTGCTGCTGTCTGTGGAAGGAAATCATCTCTGTGTCCTTCAAAGACTCACGCGCAAGCACGGCTCTCAGCATTTAATTAAAAGGTTTTTACTGAAGCACCACATCTGTGAATCGGCGGCCGGCTTAACCGCAGTGCCGCTCGCCTCCCGCTGCGTTCTGCATCACCTTGGAAGAATGGCCACCATATTGGTTCTCACCTTAGTGGTCCAATTTAACAGGGATTGTTCTAGTGTAATGGTACGGCTGACTTCAGGCCACGTGCTTCCTGCAGCCTTTGAATCATTTTGGAACTGTATTATATTTTGTGTGAGCTGAATGAATGTGTTGTTCTCAGAACCACATGGCACAGTAGAAAATGCAGAAGAAAAATGCATATTTCTAAATTATTTTGTAGCCAGACCATTTCAGATTTAATTTCTTTCAAATCCATAACGTGAGAAAGAGAGGAAAAGAGACTGGTTAATCTGGCCATATCAAGTTGTGGTCTGGCTACCCTCCAACATAGCCAGTGACTCACTGGCCCTCTAGAACCGGCCACAAATTGGCCTCCATCTGGGACACACATTGTGGTGACACATTGAGAGGAAGTCAAGTGCCTCGTGCGTGTTAATTTAGTACACAGCAATCACGCACGTGCCCTGGTCTGCTTGCGCAATCCTGCGTCTCCGTCCTGCAGAGTAATAAGCCCACCGTCATCTGGCTTTTGCCCTCTTATGGTAGTATCTGCCACTAACTGGGTTCTGCTATTTTATCCCTGAAAGAAGGTTACATAATTTTACTCATTCCAGTTAAAACCCCAGCTACAAAACACAGAGAGTAAAATAAGCAGTCCAAGTGCTTCCACATTTGTTTGATCTGTAAATAAATAAGGTAAGTGTTTGATCTGTAAATAAATAAGGTAAGCGTGGCTGTTCATCCGCAAATTGGCAAAAAGTGCTGAGAATGACTCTGAAGGCATGGGTACAAGTCTGATTGTCATGATGGGTCACAAACAGAGTTTGACAAGTTGTTTTTTTTTTTAGTGAATTCCCCCATCTCTCAAAGCTACTTTGACGCTTTGAAAACAAATTCTAAAAGTCACAAGCTGTTGAAATCGAAGAAAGTAGAATCGCTCGTCCTTCTTTTAGCACGCTGCTGTACAAGACCGTAAGCAGCTGCCATATAAATACCTTCCCTGCCATTGACATCATTCCTCAAAACCATGCTACGAGTCAACGTGTGTTGATGGGCCGTGTGGATTGTGTTCACCGTGAGAAAGTGAAGAACGAGCTTCCTGAGTCCTATGGCTCCCTCTGCTTCCATTTACCTCCTGGCACGGCATTTTCGAGAGGGGAAACTGTGATCTGTGCCATAATTGAACCCGCTATAGATGAATGTGCACATGTGCATTTTAGTATATCACAGGCAGTAATGGGAAGAATTTCTCAACTGTTTGGAAGCGTGTCTTTGTTAAGGTTCCCTACACATGAGCACATAAAGGCAGGTCTATGTTGAGAATTTAACCCTCAGAGATCACTATTCATATGAGTGATGAAATGGAGAATCGGTCCATGGCAGGCTGGGAAGGGGAGCTGTGGGTCAGCATATCTGTCTGACTCATCGGTGTCATGTTGTCAGACTCCAAGTTGCCGTGATCCTCAAGAAAACTGGTAAATTGGATTTAGTTCTTGGATTTAAGCACTTTCACCCCACCTGTGGGACATGTGTGGCATGCATATGAGTGCCATTACATAACATGGGGAAGCGTGTTGGCAAATGTGGCACTGTTACAATAAGGGCCATCAGCGGGGAGGAGCGTCTGCTTTTTTTCCCATGATGCTCCAAATGTGGCGCTGTTACAATAAGGGCCATCAGCGGGGAGGAGCATGTGCTTTTTTTCCCATGATGCTCCAAATGTGGCACTGTTACAATAAGGGCCATCAGCGGGGAGGAGCGTGTGCTTTTTTTCCCATGATGCTCCAAATGTGGCGCTGTTACAATAAGGGCCATCAGCGGGGAGGAGCGTGTGTTTTTTTTCCCATGATGCTCCAAATGTGGCACTGTTACAATAAGGGCCATCAGCGGGGAGGAGCATGTGCTGTTTTTCCCATGATCCTCATCACACTTGTTTTCATTTGTGACTTCATTCCTATTAGTGTGAAATGATGAATGGATGGAGCCTTGATGGTGAACATTTCTAATACCATTTAGGCTCATTGTGAAGATGGAGGGATTTGTTTGCTGTGTGTTTTAGTTAAACAGCAAAATAGTTCATTTTGTATGTCTTCTGTATTTGTCACCCATTATATTCCCAGGGTACCAATAAAAATGTCCCCTTCCGGAATGCTCCATCCCATGGATACCGGTGGAGATTTGTGGTCATACTTGGAGAGTCATCTCAATTCAATTCAGTTTTATTTATATTACGCCTTTAACAAGAACCATTGTCACAAAGCACTTTACACAGGCCCTGGCCCAAAGTCCCCAGAGAGTAAGCCAAAGGTGACAGTGCCAAGGAAGAAACCTTGGGAGGAAGCAGACTGAAGGCGGAGGCCCATCCTCAATGTACATCTGAGTGAACCGCTTCCTCCTTCCTGCTGTCTCAGGAAGGGAGGACAGACATTCAGTGCCCTGAAACACACAAGCAGCAGCACCTCATAGGGAGAGCCATGTCCCCTGCGAAATCCATCCCTCTACCCTGGAGTGCTCTTCAAGTCTGCCCTGGCGACTCTGTCCCTGCTGTCACTCATAATAAGTTATCTTCACCACGGAATTCCAGGGGGAGGAAGTTTTCTCCAAAAGCTGGCCCAAATCAACACTCATAAATAAGGCATACAGTTCACTCACCCGCAGTCTTCCCCTTTGACCTTTTCATCCCAGCCTGGAGTCAGGCATTGTCAGCTCAGTGATGACTGCCACGATCCCTGCAGGGAAGCTGAGCCTCAGACAGTTTCACTGGAACTTGCAGTAAAACTCGACCCATCACATTGCAAGATGAAATGCAGGCTTTCAGCTCCACAGGCACAGGGGCGGTGTTCTGTTCATGCGTGTTTTTGGCATGGATGAGAGGAGGCAGACACAGAAGGTTAGTATATAGATGACAGGCATGCATGCATTCATGCAGCAGCACCCGTAGTCGCATTTTCGAAGCTAATATAGACTTAAATAGTTGCTCTGCCTTGTGGATTTAAATACCATGTCTGAGGGAACATTCCATACACAGCGCCAGTGACTGCTGGCGGTCTGGACCCTGTGCTATCATTTAACTCCTGTCATCGTATTTCAAATTTTCTGTCTGGCAGAAAGTGTAAAAACTTCTCTCTGTGCCACAACTTAACCCACTAATGCCTATGTTAATTTTAATGCATCGGACAGTCTGGAAATGGTCTTTCCCAGCTGTATTAGAGAGCTGTACGCAAGCAGAGCTTGAATAAGGAGGTCCGAAAAGAGCAATTAAAGGCAGGTCTGAGTTTGGAACATAACTTGGCAGAGCAAAAGCCTCATCCCTCCAAGTTTAAATATGGCACTGGGGCATCGCTATCAGTATTGTTACCTCTGAGTAAAAGCTTTTCTTCAGGGTTTAGTCACAGATCCTATTTGCTCAGTCTTTTTTGCATAATTAAACTAAGAGTTTGACTAGAGGCATGGTGAAAAACTCATGAAGGGGTCTAATGATAGGGGCATCTTCAGTATATTAAGAATGGACCCTTAAATACTCCAAGGGAATATTTAAGGAGATCAGCATGAATCAGATCTAGTGGCAGTGGATTTTGTTTTGTATTTATTTTTTATTTACCATAAGCATTTCACAGAATCCGCTGCACTACGACAGCATGGATTGCGAAGCTGCCAAAGTTAAACCGGTCACCCAGCAGAGACTCTGTAGATTTAATTGCCAGTCATCACGCCAGGGATGCAGTCTTTGCATTCTCTTGGCCTGTCTGCCTGCGATCCTCGTCTGGCAGCTGGTTTCGTCTGGTTCTGGCTCCACATTTGAGATGATCATGCTTGGAGGTTGGCTCACAACCAAACTGAAATATTACCGAGTAAATATCCAGTCCTCAGGCCACTACCTAGCAAAGCTGTAACGGGTCAGTAATATGTCCCTAATCTGTCCCCAACATGTTCCTAATATCTCCCTAACATGTTCCCAATATGTCCTTAACATGTTCCTATTATATGTCAATCCCTTCCTCCTGCTCTAGACACTTTGGCTCTACAGTCCTCTGTATGCCTAAAGACATAAAACATAACTTATAACACCATATTTGTATGCCAAGATCTGGAATGACCAATCCGGGAGATAAGGAGCCGCCTTACTTGGTGACTCTTTAGACAGGTGGCTAGATGCGGGGGCTTTGCAGGTGAATTTCCTGTTGGCTGTTTTTCATTACCTCAGCCTGGTGAACTGTGTTTGCCTGGGATCGGCTCCAAGCTTCCCAGAGCCTGTTAGGGTTAGAAGATGGATGGATGGATGGATGGATGGATGGATGGATGTTTGTAATTAGCAAAATAAAGAGGTGCTGATGAGGAAAACAAAAATCGGACCACATTCTCACATGGTGTTTCCTCTGCATGCTCTGCATTTCCTTACCACCAGCAGCGGATCCCTCTATTACTGGTGAAACTGGTTCCGTCCCTTGAGCCTAGGGACCCTAATCTGTGGAGGGTAGTTCATCTTTAAAAAGATATTTGAATTATCTTTAGAAAAAGCTTTAGATCAAACCCTTGATCCACAGGAGCGGAGATCTTTTAGCTAGAATTCCTCCAGATTTGTAGCTTTCCTTTAGTTTGTTTTGATGAAGATGTTGTTCAAGGTGAGGCCAGCTGTGAAGCTTGGATTCGTGCTATTCTGTTGTCCGATGTTCTTCGTCATCGATTTGATCTTACTGTCCATGTGACGTGCCGCTAGTCTTTCATGGCGCGGTACCATGTGACGGGAGGAAGTGTGATCCAATCAGTGTGATGGTGATACAATTAGCTGAAGTCATAAGCTGGTCGTAACGTACATGTTTTTTACGGTTATTGAAACCCCCCCCATGTTTGTTAAACTCTGCCGCTGGCAGTAGTTCAGTGGTCCTCAGAAGGATTTTCATGCTGAAAAAAAAATACAACCAAAAAAAACCAAATATGGATACCATTATGGAGAAAGTTGGTACATTGTGCCCCATGAAAGTAAAATGTTATGTTAAAACAACTGTTGAGGTAACCAAAATGGGAACAATATCACGGTTTAAATGTACATGATCCATTAATTAATGTGTTAACACTAATGGCATTGCTGAGCAAAGTACCGGGCATCTCAGCTGGGTAGCATTGCCTCCAGGGTTGGGGGTTTTGAATGCGGCCTTCGCTCTTGGTTGGAGTTTGCATGTTCCCCATGTAATATGGGTTTTTTCCAGGTACTCCAGGCGCAGATCTCCATCATTCAGGGGGTGGTATGGGACCCCCCCTCCCACTTGCCCAAATTTCTCACCACCACTCCCCCAGTCCCCTAAATTTCTTGTCCCTTGCGTTGGAGGGGGTGAGGCGGAACCCAGGGCCCCAAGTTAGCCAGATCCACTACTGCTCCCACAGTCCAAAGATAGGCATCTCCAACGTTCCCTTACCATGAGTATGATTCCTGCCATGGACTGGCATCCCATCTGGACTCTTCCTCAGTACTGTAGTCTGGGCCTTCCTGGGACAGCCTCCCCCCATGATCTTCTAAGCAATTAGGAGACAAATGGTTAATTATGATAGCAAATGACTAATCATAGGCTTTCTCTTACAGCTTGGCGGCACTATTTTTTTAGTTAAAATTCACTTTACACAGGAAACTATTTCTATGGGAACACTTTGCTTAAGTACTCACCCCCCAGGATATGAACCAGTAGCCACAAATTCAGCTCATTAATCTGCGCACAACAGGGTTTTGTTAACCAATGTCTGCCAAAGGCTTCAGTCTAATCCTCCTCCTCTGGGTGTTGTGGGCCCAAGTAATCACAGCTGTTTTGCCCAGATGGTGTCACGTCTGCCCCACCGCATATGTACCCGTCAGCGGCTGTTCTGTGATTCAACGTTAAATGATTCATCTGCCTATGTCATGGTCGTCCCTAGAGCCATCTTTATTGTTCCCTGGTATTATTGTCAATGTTTGCGTTTGTTTTTATCCCCTTCCGGGAGTATGTCGGTGGCCCACGGGACCGTTTCTCAGTTTGGCACGGGGCAGGGCAACACCATGGGCCATAGGCAGAACAGAGCAACCAAAGAGGGCTATAAGGTCCAGCAGTGTGTGATTATATTCGGTGGGGAAGTTTATTTTTTCCTTTCCTTTGAACGTGGGCTTGCACCACCAGAAATAAAACCGCCACTCACTGATACATTTTTTTCACATGTTGTAGTCTGGTTTGCTGTGGTTTACACCAGATTACTGTTGGTATTAATGAGATGTCGGTGGTAACAAGGCCTGGCTTGGGGGTTGTCAGTGTCCTGCAGCCCACTGACCGTCCCTCCCTCCTTTTTCCCTCTATTCTACAGTACTGTCCTGTTATTTGTGAATCCAAACACAAGGCTGATCCCAAATCTCACCACTCACTTGTACCCATAATCCATCTCACTTCCTCAGCTCATAGTCCGCACCCATAGCATAAAGACCGCAAGCAAAAAACCCACAAGCCTGGCCCGCTGTCCATAGTGCTGATTCCTGCCTGTCTGCACCACAGTAATGCCTCCCCAAATAATAAGAGACCATTTCCTGGCCTCCTCTATTCTGCCCTATCATATCTCCATTTCTTAGTGTCTGAGCCCTGGGTGTTTTTCCCCTAATCTGAGCTGTGAGCATGAGCGATTCTAATGGCTGAATAATTCGAAAGTTGTCGTGTCTCGTCCCTGTTGACTGCCCGCCTCAGCTCAGTGACGTGAGCCCAGTGGCAGAGATCCATACCGTCGGAGAAAATCCCCTCCCTGTGGCCTGCCTTGGTCAGTAGAAGCTACCTTCCGGTCTGTTTATAGCACTCAAGATGGCTCTATTCACACCCACGCAGAGCTCGTCAGGTGGCGTGGGCTATCTTTAAAACACCCCCACAAAATTCTGCTTTTTGGTTCATTCCAGACTTTTCAAGTAAAACGGGCAACTGGTGAAGAACAATTTATGTAATAGCAATAACTGCATTCTAAGGTGCCAGGTGCAACAGACAGCATATTGAAATGTGATTCGGAGTGGTTAAAGTAAAACGACTTTCACAGTACCCCTGAGTTGTGCTGTGATATCGAGGCATATGGAGCCAGCGAGACACCCAGCTGTAAATACAGTGCAATTGCAGAGCTTTGGTCATGTTGGTCCCAGCAAAGCAGGTAAACAATAACATTGAGACCAAACAAGGCTGCGGGTGGAGCCACAAGGCAGGTGCGGGAGAGAGACTGGACCCCTGTTCTGCCAAACAGATGATGTCATACGCCTGGGAGCGGCTCCAGGCCCATGGGGAGAGATAAGGGCTTGGCGAAGGAGGGGGAGCCTCGGTGTCACGGAGCTAGGCATGTGTGGCCCCCTGAGCTCACGTGGCTGGCTCTGCGGTGACAGGCCCGGATATGCGTGAATTTATTTACATCGCATTTGCTGCAGTGAATACTGCTGCTCCAGCTCACGCGGGGCTTAAACACATTTCTATGGAAATGGGCCAGCAGTACGGCCTACGTCATCATTTCCTACAACATTTTGACAGTTGCAGCAAATCCCCAATACCGTTAACTTATTTAAGGGTTAACTTCCTGTCTGAGTTAAACTGTTGATAGCAAATAAGAAGATCATAAGATTAAAAAAACTTTATTGATATCTCAGAAGGGACATTTTTGTTATCCAGAAGCACTACTGAGATAAATCCCAAAATAATTTTCCAATCTGAAGATAAAACAGGTTGCAACTGTGAGACAGTAAAACTGCCAGACCAGGCAGTGACTTGACTCTTAATATTTATTAAGTCTGTCATACGAATATGCAATAGCTAATGGGATGATTGGTGACTACAGCCGGGTTCTCTCATGAATATTTATATGCCTTCCCTTTTATTGGTGATCATGAATGGTCTCTCTCATGAATATGCAATAATGTGCTTAGTGATTGGTGAGCATGTGATGGGCTCTCTCATTAATATTTATCAGTTTCCCCAGTAATTGGTGAGTCTGGCTGGGCTTTCTCATGAATATTTTGAAGTGCAACTGGTGATTGGTGACAGTAGCCTATACTCCCTCTTAAAGATTCTGGTGCTCTGGAATCCAGGCCATTCTTGTAAGCATTGCTTATCAACATCCCGTTACCAAGCACAGGGAAAAGAGCCAGCTATTTATTGTTGAAATAAAAGTGAAAAGATAATCATTAGCAACATTACTGCATTATCATTTTAAAATTAGCCCCTTTGCAAATGTATTGATTCCACAGCCGCATCCTTCACCTGAGAACATTACCTCACAAACTCCCTGCTTCTTACTTACACAGATGAAACCTCATCAATCAATCCACAGATTAAATAATTCAAAATAACATAATAATAGCTTTCTTTTGATTATTCGGACATCCTGATACAATAATTTAAGAATAATTAGCCCAGCCAGAGAGGTGTAATTTACAGTAATTTATTGTAGATTGTAGATACAATCTTTTCTTCAACAAACAAGAATTTGAATCATTCTCATTTATCATTAACCAGTGGGAACTTGCAGAGCTGGCTTTGTAAATAAATACGTACGTATATACCCACAAACATTCACAGTCTTGGAGAAACTGCTCATAGTACGGTACCTCTACCCTACTTCCAACCATTTTACATTTTAGCCAAAAGTTGGTATGCACTGCGCAGCTCCCACTCTATCCTTACACTGCCCTGTTTGAAAGCCTTAAACCCCCCATTATTTTGGGGAATATCAGATGATGCCTCCACCCTACCTTCACCCGTTTTCCGTCAGATGCGGAAAAGTGGCAGACTTGGCTGAAAGGTGGAGTATGCCAGTGAATCAATTTATGCCTTTTATGGAATGAATAATAGAATGAAATTTCCCCGTCCCTCTGCCAACCTGCAGATGACCCTAGTGTGTGTATTTGTGAGCCTCCCCTGTGCCTCGAACCTGCAGCTGTGAAAAGTGCCTCTGTGGTTCTGCCCCACCGCACTGCTAACAGGTTAGAGTGGAGAGGATGCACCCGCGTATTGACAGTGCTGCTCCACACTTCATGAACAGCTGGTGTTTGCCCATGCCTCACGTGCACTCCAGGCTCACGTTCTTCCATTTCCGCTTTTGATTATATGCCAGTTTCTCTTAATCTACCCGAGATGGAACATTTAGTAATGGGTAGGCCGTGAAACCTGGTCCCCCCCCTCCCAGCTCGTATAGATTATACTGTATTAGAGTCTTCAGTCTACAGCCATGGTGCATTTTGTAATACACATAATATCTGAAAATATCTGGTACAGGATTTTGCCCTAGTTAGACCTGTAATTCACTTGCCTTAGCACACTGGGTCGTGTACGTCCAGTAACCCACATCAGCTGGTACTCTGTGGCCGATGTCACACGACTACTCGCTTTTGTTCTGCTTTCAAGACAGGTGAGATTCACAGTAATAAGGACATTAAATGCACAGTGAAATCCCAGAGGAAGGAGATCGCAGATAAGGGCTCTTAGCATGTCTTTAGCTGCTCCTCCTGGATTTGTTTAGGGAGAGGCCTGGTATGGTGGGTTAGTAGGTAGCACTGTTGTTCCACACCTCTGGGGCCGGGGGGGGATTCCTTTCTTCCTGTACTCTTTGTTCATTCTTCTTCTTATTTCTGTTCTCTGCATGTTCTCACAGTGCTGTGGGGTTCTCCTCTCGCCGTTAAACTGCCCAAAATGCCTGACTCTGCGTCTTCATGCCCTGCGATGGAACAGCTTCATATCTATGATGTACAGTTGCCTAGTGCCTCGTGTCACCTGAGGTGGTACATACCCCGCCCCCCAATCAGGATTCAGCAGTTCTAAGATCTGAGGAATTTTTTTTTTTCTGGGTGCTTAAAGTGAATGAGAAGTACTGAAGCTACAAACCATTAAGTCTAAAGCCTGCTACCACAGATCTGTGTTATGTACTTTGCTCAGCAGATCTGAGATGAGCCTGACCCTCAAGTTCTGCTTCCAGGCTCCTGAGCCCATGGTTCCTGATTCTTGACCCCTACTCCATGCCTTATTTTGGAAGAGTGTTTTTCAGGTGCAACAGCAGTTTAATCATTAAGGGTTAGAAATAAATCTTGCTACCGTATGTGTGACCTTCCTCTCTCATTAACAAAGCCTCGCCCTGTCTACTTCTCAGTCCTGCTTGACTTCAGTAAGCTGGGTTTTCTTGGAAGATGGATCTGAAGGTTGGCATTTATGCAAGCGATCAGTCAAAAGTGTCATCCCAAGACAATAGCAAAAATCTCCTGATTATGTTGGTGTTACGTTATGACTGAGACATTTAATTATCGTGAGCGATAAAATAAGCACTTTGGGGTGGCGTGTTGTTCAAATATTTTTTCAGTGGAGCCAGTTGAAGAAGGTCAGAACTGACGAGATATCAGTTTGGTTCATACAGAAAATTACATCTGTGGATACACATGTTTACACCAAGAATTAAGCAACACCTTTATGAGAAGAAAAGGAGAGAGATTAAGGGGGATGGTTAAAAACTGGTAAACTAATCTTTCAGCTTTGGGGGTGACTGAACTGTCCAACAAAAAAGGGCAATGCCATGGGTCACCAAGACTGCTGTGAACACAGCTGTAGTCTGGGGTTACTGAGGAAAATAGAAACAAGCAATCAGTGGGCAAATCAATATGGCCATCAAACTCAACTTCCCAGAATGCATGATGGGTCTGCCACCTCCTACCCCCATTCCTGTTCTTCAGGGAACATTGGAAAGGACTGGATGATTTTTCCTGAGACATTAGAGAACTTCATAGATGGACCTGCTTATGTGACTTTGAAGTGATTTTTCACAAAAATGCTAGACATTGGTGTAAATATCAGACAATAAGGCACCAGAAGACCTATTTAGGGGAAATTCACCTTGAGTGATGGGTGAACAATCACCTGGAGAGATGAGGCAAACTCACAGCATTTATATATTTCAGTATCAGCAGTTGTACTCTAAACAAAGAGATCTTCCACTGTGTGAGACTCACAAACCCCCTTGGGTAATTTTTCTTTCTCGAGGAATCAAGTGTTGTTTTGGCAGCAGATTGTGAAAGCTTCAATCAGAGAAGGCTTGCCCTCTGCGGCGAAGACACGCTGTAGTACTTGGCCAGGAGAGGAGATGAGTGACTTCCTCGGTAGGCTAGGAAATCAACACAAGATGGAGAAAGGTTCATTGAAATCTCACTTGACGGTTGAAGTGTTGCACGTCTTGCAGAATGTGTTTTTCTAGTGCTTTCTCTTTTTCTAGTGCTTCTGATGATACTTCAAAGGAATTAGCATTGCCTCCCCTTTTTTGCCGTCGCTAAAAACAAAAGAGCATGTTAAGGTAGAAATAAAAGTGTGGTGAACTGAGTTTCCTCTTAAAGGGCAACTACGACTGTTTGGAAGAGATTTGGGACTTGGTATTAGCTTGGTGTGTGAGTACAGCGATGTCTACAGGCCCACTTATTTCAGAGAGTCGGATCTCTCCAGAGGAGATCGTCTGGAAGGCCAGGTGAAGCTGAAGCATCTCCAGTGGAGGCAGGGCCAATGAGGCTTGCGACAGGCGGGACTAACTCAGCCCCCAAATGGAGATGCCGGTCCCTCTGCTGCTCCTTGCTGCAGGTTCACTATAAACAAATTAAGGCCTGCCTTCCCTTTGCTCTTGACATAGGAAGCCTCTTGGACCTGAGGTGGGTTCTGTGTCCGCATGTCACGGCTGTTTATTTTGCTCCATCCCACCTAACATCTGTAGCCACAGAACCCACACCCTGACTGCGATGCTTCGCATGCTCTGCTGCTGTCCCCCCCACCAAGGCCTGACACCCATTTGGCATCCCCCCCTTTTTCTGCAGCCAAAATGGCACCCTTTTTAGTGCCTCCCCACCATTTTGTTAAACTCATCTCCACTCTTATTTCAAAAATAAAGTCCTACAAGGGCTTATTCTGGAAGGGCTCTGCATTCTGAGAAGATAAAGGCGCCTTTATTACAGTACATTTCCGCTTCTCACTCTGTGTCTCTGAAATGCTCTGGTCAGTCAACGCTTTCCCATGAGCCGGGGGAAGAGAGAGCACACGGCCACCGTCGTCGCTGCTGTTGCTGCAGAGATGCCTTTATTCATCTCCCGGCAACGAGACCGACTGCGGTTTGAAGGCCTTTATGACTCCATCTGTTTGATACTGGTGCTTATTTCCACCAAAAGAAGCACATAAACTCACACACACACACTGGCATGGCACTACACACCTGTTTGTCTGCAACTTGCATAACAAGCACTTCTCATTTGTTATCTGCTCCTGGCCCACACCCCCTTACTGTTTTCAACTCTTGAATGCAGAGTCTGTGTTAGCCAGATAACACTGGGAGGGACAGAGAGAATGGAGGGGGGAGTGAACCAGGCCTCTAGCCCCCCAAAAGCAGAACAAAATGAAAGTGTGTGCTGGTTCCAGTGGGTCCAAGAGCAGGCTGCACAGGCCCAGTTTGACAGGCCGATTAATGAAGGCGAGGAGTAAAATTGGGGTGTCACGCAGCTGCCAAGACTTACACTGACAGCTGGGTTTTTTTAACGTGACACAAGGCATCCGGTCCTATTGTGGAGCTCTGGATAATGAGGTCGCATTAATATATTTAACACGGTAGTAGAAATGGAGCGATACTGCTTGGGGCAGCAAAGCCCAGCACGCCGAGACAGGCGGACTTTGCAATTCGGAGGTCGATGTTGAGCCGGTGTCCAGCAAGACGTGCAGGGAAAGCATAATAACAGCGATAATAAGTACAGAGTCGAGGAAACGATGCCCTCCGGACACACGGTGCGGTGAAGCGCTTCAGTTAAGCAGGTTAAGCTCTCTTTGCTGGTGTAATTCGCCACAGAATTAAAACCGGTGTGTCTGGTGCCGCGCTGCACGAGGATGGCTCTGGTAGACCTGGATTTCCCCGGCTACGCATCCAATTGCAGCACAGACACCACTGACCTGGCTGTCTGTCTTCTCCGACTGTTTTAATGGAACGCCACACATCTGGCACGTCTGGTGTCTGAGTAGCACACATCTGGCCTATGTCCACCCAAAATGCAGCAGTACATTTGACATGTAATACATAATAATAATAATAATAATAATAATAATAATAATAATAAATCCTACTAGGTAGTCCCATGTTTTTCTTTGAGGGGTCTTCTATGTTCTTTGTCAACAGCACTGACTGTGTGTGTGTGTGTGTGTGTGTACAGGACTCTAGGCGGCATTCCTTTGCGTGACATTTTTAAGCTGCTCACAGGCCTCGATGACTGATTATAGCTGTAGCCAGGTCTTCCTCACTTTCTCTCCCTTTTTCTGTGACCTTCCCATTGTTTTTTCACATCTTTCAGCCTCGTGCCCTCCTCGTGCCTGCAGGAGTTTAGCCATCATCTTCCCATGAAAACGAGACTTCGGTGGAAAAGCAAGTGAACAGCAGCACAGCAATGCTACACTGGCCGTAAACTCGGTACACTTTTAACGTGGCTTCACTCACAGAGGAGACATGCCGGTTTTTGGAAAATGTATATTTTAGTTATAATACTGTATTTCCACGGCAGCAGTGTTTCATACGATCCTGAGCATCTGTCACGTACACCACAGCTGCAACCCGTGGCTGCTGGGATGTGATTGGTTGATGGTTTCCTTTAATAATTATTTTATTTTTGACGTGATAAGGGCACATGAAGAAAACCTCCAGAGCAGCGCTCCGTGGCGAGCTCTGGTGGAGTAAAGGCCGGCCCACATGCATGCCGCAAGGTGCTGACGCAAACTCCCTGACACCGTGCTGACGAAACCATTGCAGCGTGGCCATGGGATGGAAGTGCTTCTCTCAGGAAGGGCTGCATGCACCGGCTGCCGGGCTTTTATCCATTTTCATTTTTTCGTTTGGAAATCAGAGAGAGAGCGAGCAAACCCGTGGTTTGGGAGGGGGGCTGATTATGTCGCCATCTGACTGCCGTTACCTGGCCCCTTTCAATTTATGATGTTGAATCTTCACAGGTTGCAGCTGGACAGTTACAGTACATCTGACAGAAAGATTCACTATTATGGGGAGCCCTGAAAAAGATTTCCGGACCGCTTCATAAAAGGTGCTTGAGTAGTATTCCCAGAAAATTATGTCTTTAAGTGTACAAATGGCGGTAGGATTAACTTGTTTTCCACCCAGCAGTGCTCTAACTCAATGAGCAGGTTTGTCTCTGCTCCCCCGGTTCCGGCCATCTGTCCTCTAATCCCCTCCGCCTTGCACATCTACCAGGGCTGTGCTGCCGGCCCATGGTTCTGGTTCCGGCCCGATCAAGGTCCTAGAGAGCTCGGGCCGCCTCTGGAGCCAGCATGGTCCTTGGATCGAGGCGGTTGCTGTACGGGACCTAGGCACGCTGAACCTCATGGGGTTACAGCAATCCCAAAAACACCGTCTGCCTGCATTTGGAGCCGGCCAACAGAATCTTCAACTATAGCTCAGTGGTGTCAGGGGCACGTTCTTTATACACGGCCTCACAAAATTTACACGTTTGTTTTAGTTTGCAGTTTTTTCGATTCCATTTTCAGTGGATATTTTTATCGTAGCTTTAGTTTTCAACGTCCTGTTTCTACTCAATATTCTTTAGCAATCTTACTGTTAGTTTACATTCTGCTTCAGTATGAAATGCGTGTCTGTTAATGTCAGTCTCCAGTGTGAAACTGACCTTCCCTCAACCACATCCTGGCACTAAATGCTAACAATGCAGCACAGAGCCTCCAAGGACTTGATGTCTTCAAACCGTTGCTCCACTGTGACGATCCTTGTCACCAAGGCTCCAGCTGGAGAAGCGTAAGGATATGTGAGGTCAAGATGTGATGAGCACTGTCACTGGGCTGAAAGGCATCGAAGATGAGCCCCTCCCATGGACAAATCAGTGGGAGGGTCAAACTGTTCAACTCAATTGCTCAAACCAGAATTTTTCACGCCGGCCTCGGCAGGGGGTATTTCCTGTCATCGGGTATATAAATCAAATCACACAAAGGACATCGCTGGTGGGGGGCAGGAGTTGCCAGTTTTACTCAGATTTCAGTTGTGAGAGGACACATCTTCTCATCTTACATGCACCAATGCTTACATTTTACTTAAGTATGGCCAGTTTATCGAATTTCTACATGATCCACTCAGTGAGATTCTGAGCTGCTTGCCAAGATCAAAATGCAAATAATGTGGATGCAGGGGAGGCAGTGGTGCATGGTGGGTAAAGAATCATGCACATGGTGTCCATTGCAAACTGGGACACTGCAGTTGTACCCTTGGTTGCTTAGAAGTATCTCATCAATATCGAGATCCGAGGCTGTGTTGTCTTTTCAACCTGTCATTTGTTGCCTCTATTACGGTGTTGGACTTGGACTGGATAGAGGATTCCCTTCCAGTTAGGGTGTGCTTTATGGAAACAGCTGTGGAATATTCCAGAACTGTTACCCAAGATGGGGGGATGTGAATGGTTATCCATGGTCTGCCCCAGGAGATGTCTGTTTGCAGTAATCTTCTTGCTCCTCCTCATCTACAAAGACTATTGTGAAGTCCTGCTTACATTTTCTATTCTTCTGTTATGTGTTATTACACTCTATTGTTTTTATTATTTTATTGTTTTCCATTTGTTTGATTTGCATGCTGAATTATACATGAGCAGGAACACTATGGGATTACTTATACAGCCAGCTTTGCTCCTGATTGCTAATGAGTCGCTTTGCGAAGCTCTGGGTCAGTATTTCATAACTAGGGTACTGCACTGAGAGAACGCTAACAGGCTTTTTTCCATCTGTTTGCCTCACTGATGAGCTTGGGGTTTTAAACCAGAGCTTAATCATTCCTTTGCAGAGCAATACGGCATCACACTTACGATGGATGCAGACACACAGACAGGGAGCATGCGGGAGTAGCTGTGGGGAGGAGGATCGGGCCACCGAGTCAGGTGGTTACTGGGGACGACGATGGTGACAACAATGTCGGTGGCGATGATGACACTGGGTGTCTTTACTTCCCTTTAGCAGGGAATGGGTCGTCGCCTTTGGGCGAGCCCCAAATGCACCCAAACACAAATCCTTAGAAAATGTGATCAAAAATTAAAATCTATGCAAACTGAAAAACAAGATAAAATTCCTTATTCATGGATGAATCTGCTTAAATATTCTTGGTAGTATTGCAGTTCCCGGGTGCCCTAACCCACAGAGTAGTGGATTAAGCAGCGAGTAGCACTGAGGCACAGGTGTCATCGCCTGGTGTGGATGTGACACGTGTTGTGTGCCTGGGGATATTTTTAACACATTGAGAAGCCATAGAGGGTCCTCGTGCAGTCCCAATAAAAGTGACAAAAGGTGATGTCATAATCAGTGCTTCTCAGGAGCCCCCAGTTTGACTTTCACATGATTACGTTATCCAGCAGGTGACAGGTGTCTAGAAATACTACTGGGGTTTAAAGGCTGTACAATACACAACCCACGTCTGGTTATTAGTTTGTCCATATGAACATCTTTTATTTAGTTACCAAAGGTAGCAGTTTAATGCTAAATGACAAAAGCTACTGAACCAAATGCGAGAGACTTCCATCCATTCATATTTCCTGACCCCTTGCCCAAGTCAGGAAATGACTTGCCCATGGATACCTGTTCATTGATGGGCACACATTCACACACAACAGGCAATTTAGGGACACCAGTTCACCCCATCACATGTTGTTGGGGGTGGCGTGGTGGGTGGCCTCATATCTACAAGGCTGGGGATTCGAATGACGTGGAACTGGATAATAAATGGACAGACAGATGTGTTATTACATGGCAGGAGGTAAGCAGTCACATGTACAGGGCTAACTGCTACTACACACACAAGTGGCAATGGAACCCAGAACTACAGCATCAGCTACTGAGCTGGCCAACAACTCAAGCCAACGGTGACATCACTGTGATTCTTCTCGCTGTGGTGTTTTCTGACTTGTTCGGTTAGACTAAGATCCAGTTGTGTGTCAGATGTAAATCATCTTACCACAACTTACATCAGTCACTGTGTAAGATTCACCGTGACCATGTTTGTAAGAGAAAGGAGCGGAGGTGACATTAGCATTATACTACACAAGCAATTCTGCACCCTATGGGGATCACAATTCCTTAGAATAACCATGAGGTATCACCTGTTTTTGAGCTCCTCCAATCAGACCGCTTTATATACAAGCCAACATTGACTTTTCTCCAATCAGGATGCAGAATGCCGAAAGAAGTAACCTGGAAAGCATACTAATTTTCACCTCTGCTTAGACTGTGTATTTGTTGCCTACCAGGGCTTTTTTAATCACAATGACTGATTAATTTTCTGTGAAAAAGGTAGATAGTCTTTAAAAACTGTTACGTGTCATACAGGCTTGTCCATAGAAGTCTGCTTCCATCTTCTAGTGAAGTAACCATCAGCCCAATGTAGTTCAAACTGTAAGTGTCAAAATAATACGTGCTGAGTCTGCCTACCTCACTGATACGGTGATCCAATCCCCTGCTGGCAGCACATGAGTCTGCTTCACCAAATGGATTGCTGAGTCATCATTCAGGTTTAAGGATGCTGCTCAATTTTAATTATTCAATCTGTGTATTGACAAATAATCAGGTCGTGTAAAGATGTGTGCTTTACTGCCACTCCAACCACATCCAAGTACACTGTGGCACCAGATAATGATCCCCCAGGACTGTGGTGCAACACACAGACAGAAAATGACAGGACAAAAGGGCAAAAAAAATTACAATAAACTTACAGTGCAAAAATAGAGGGGGATTTGGGTATTAGGCATAAGCATACTGTATGTGCTACTAAAAATAAATAATAAACATTCCAGCAGCAATAGGAGTCAGAAAAGAAGTGAGAAACAGAGGGTGAACAGAGTGTTACCGTTGGGGGAGGGGGTATGAGTGCAGCAAGCTGGCGCAGGTGGTAATGAGGGCAGGGAGGTGTTGAGTAACCGGAAGATGGTGCTGGCACACGTGGCAGAACTGACTCGGATATTCCGGTACCTTCTGCCAGATGTGAGCGAGTGCCACTGAATTCCAGGTTGGCGGGGGGTTGGTGTCTGGTGAGGGTAACGTGTGACTGTTGGAAGAAAGCCTTTGTAATCTTGGAGAAGCAGTGCTGTTAAGTATGCTACTCAGCACAGGCGTTTAGTAGATGCTTTGAGCCCACGTGTCTGCTGGGGTCACAGTTTCAATCTGCTCATTAATCCAGCAGTTGGCACCTTTCAGTTCTCAGTCTGGTGAGGAAACACCACAAGCATTATGACATCTCAGTACTCAGTAAGAGTGTAATGAGGAAACACCCATTTGATGAATGCATGATGGCATCTCCTCAGTGCTCAGTAAGAGTGTAATGAGGAAACACCCATTTGAAGAATGCATGATGACATCTCCTCAGTGCTCAGTAAGAGTGTAATGAGGAAACACCCATTTGATGAATGCATGATGGCATCTCCTCAGTGCTCAGTAAGAGTGTAATGAGGAAACACCCATTTGACGAAAGCATGATGACATCTCCTCAGTGCTCAGTAAGAGTGTAATGAGGAAACCCCCATTTGATGAATGCATGATATCTCCTCAGTGCTCAGTAAGTGTGTAATGAGGAAACACCCATTTGACGAAAGCATGATGACATCTCCTCAGTGCTCAGTAAGAGTGTAATGAGGAAAC
>JAACJT020000037.1:2956073-2991798 GCA_009936485.2 Gymnarchus niloticus
TAACATCAGTGACCAAAGCACAGAGCTGAGTTTTAACCCGTATTAGCACAGGCTGCTATGTAACTAATGTAACATCAGTGACCAAAGCACAGAGCTGAGTTTTAACCCGTATTAGCACAGGCTGCTATGTAACTAATGTAACATCAATGAACAAAGCACAGAGTGGAGTTTTTATTAGCACAAGCTCCCCACTTCAGTTTGAAGCTAAAAAGCCCCATCCTCTCCATAGTGCCAGTGTCGAAGCCACAGCTTATGGCTGACCCTTATGACGGAAACGTGGTTGAGGGAAATGACCTAATCTTCTTCTGCACCGTCAATGAGGGCTCCCCGCCCTTCAAATTTAAGTGGTTCCATGATGGGACGTTCCTAGAAAAACATGACACAGAACAGATGAAGGATACCTACAACATGACAAAGGTAGAGCCCAAGCAATGGGGAAGGTACCACTGCCTGGTCCAGAATAAAGCCGGGGAGAGCCAGCGGAGCACAGAGATCACCGTCAGGGGTGAGGTGTACTCTCCAAATGATACACAAACACACAAGTGATTATGTTATATGTTCACAGAGCCACATAAATACAATGGTCACAGTCTAAGTAGACTGGAAGCGAATCTAAACGATCAACATTCGTAGATAATCACAAACCATAAAGATCCAGATTGCATGTCCTACTTCTGGTTCCTCTCCGCTTTCCGTCATGTTTTTGATGGGGGAGGGGGGTGTGAATGAGTGAGGCTGCTGTCAGCTTGATGGCACGATTCCATCAGTGACTCCAAGCTAGAGGAATGTACCAAGCATTAATTCACACAGAATAATGCACAAAATTCAAAAATGTAAAAAGTAGTAAGAATGAAATTTAGAATGAATTTAAGAATGAATTTTCATCAGAATGAATTTTAAAGTATTAGACCATTGCCGCACACTGTGCTCATTATGTTGTTTATTGATCAATTTTGATTAAAATAAGCCTTGTTCCTTTTGCATTCCAGTACATCGTCCTGTATGGAAAACTGCAATAGTTGTGACTGCAGTTATTATTCCAGTGGTGGCCTTTTTCATTGGCTTCCTCATCTACTGCAAAGCTACGAAAGGTAGAGAAGCATGTGGTCCCATTGTACTGTAAGGAAATGTACTAGGGATGCCCCAATACTCTCTGATTATGACGTGAATAGGCGCACTGTAAGTGGACAATGCTTGTGGGGGGGGTGACAGACGATGGGGTTACTAAGGTTATAAGGAATTACTTCAGCCAGCATTTGGGAGTGAAGTCGGCCAATCGCTCTCACACTCCCTACTGTATGCAAATTCACCCATGACACCTAGAGAGAGTACTCTTTTGGAAGCGGAAGTCACAGCTCTCCCGGAGGTTCCAACTGTCTCCTAGAAAACAGCATCTCGTCCCTGTCCAAAGTAACCCTTAAATCGATGGTTTTCATTGAAGAGGACTCCCTCTCACTGAAATTATGTTGGGATGTCTGTTGGGGGGGTCTTATAGGGCATGAAAGGGGGTATATTTTACATTAAAGCTGCCTTTCATTGTCCCACACTGTATAATAAGTAATTGTTGTATTGGACCCATATTGGTGAGACACTCTACTAGTGGATTCATTACAGTCTTCTCCACTCTTGTGGTCTGACTCCACCTGAACACCTTTCTCTCATTTCACCTTTGGTATAGGTCAAAGTAAAGAGGAAACTGAGATCAACTTGTAAGTTGAGCATCACACTGCTGTCTTGTGCTCTTCTTAAAGTGTTAAAAAATTCTTAGTAATGTCACACCCATCCTTCTTCCAATTAATTAGACATAACAATGAAAGCAAAATGGGGAATAGTGGTATTGTAGCAAGAATGGAAATGGAAATGATGATGTTACTTCCTGTCTGAAGGTTTTGTGACTCACTGTTTCACAGACAGCGAGCAAGGCCTGCGTCTGTCACTGTAGCTGTGAGCGAAACCCCTGACTCCAAAAGGTATAGCAAAGGTAATACCTGCCTTGTCTCTTTACACTGCCATTATCCCATGATGCTGGTACAATGGTCGCTTTATCGTGGCTGATGATGAAGCTGCAGTGAACACTCCGTATTCCTCTCTTGCAGTTCCCAGTGATGACATGAAACCGGACTTTGGGCAGTCTGACAGACTTCAGGACACGGACAATTCAGGTAGCGTGGTGGTTAAGGACCAAGAATCAGTATTTGAAGGTTGTTTCTTCTGTTTCTGTTTTGTCCTTCAGAAAGGTGCATTGACAGGAAAACATTTACTCAACTGAGTCAGGAATTTAGTTGAGTTCAGTCGTGTCCCCTATGCTGGCCTGGCATCCCCTCCAGAGTCTTTACTGCCTTATGCCCACTGCATTCTGGGATAGGTTCCAGGCTCACCGCGACCCTGTACAGGATAAGTATCTGTGGAAAATGGAAGAATGCAATGGACATTAACTGTTTAGAAGTTTCTCGCAACATAATGTTGTGAATTAAGTCATTTGTGTGGTTAGCAAGCGCTGGTGTAGCTATGATTTTGCAGGTCTTCCTTTAGTAAGTCCTGGAGTAGACTAAGTTGTAGTGAACCATCAATACAGAGTATCAGTTCTTATTATTGAAATGAACATTAACCTGTTTGTTCCAGACTCTGATGACCAGAGCAGTTGTAACTCCACGGAGCAGACTGCACTGGTGCCTGCTGATGGGGTCCCTGCAGAGGCAGCTGATTCCGCAGAAGGTGAGAGTCGCTAAGGAATTGCTCAGCTTCCAAATTTACACTGGAGAATTGCAGTCCTTTCAAAGAGTTCTTGTTCCAGTGGTTCTGTGTGTGTGCGGTGCCAGACGTTACATACCTTCAATGATGCCCAGAAATTTAAGTCAGCAAAAAGGCAAAGAATGTCTGCTTATATGATCCTGGGGGAACAAGCCAATCAGAATGCCCTGAAAATGATCTCCTGAAAAGAAACATGAACGTTCAGCCAGATGCGGATATAAAATGGATTTTTTTCTTTTTTGCAATATTTGCAACCTAGAGGGGGGAATTTCCTTCCATTACAGTGATGTTGAGACTATTTATCAAACAATCTGCCCAGATGGTATTATACCATTGTTTTTCAATGAAAGCAGGGCAGTTGTTATCCTTCCCTTCTCAGTAAACATTTGACATACTCTGCCTTTACACCACTGCATCACCAGTAAGGGAAGACGTCAAGACCACGCAAAAATAAAAAAAGTGACCCGGGGAAAAAGAAAAGAGTTTGTTTGATTGCTTAATTGCATATGAGGCTGCTTTCCCTTCTTGGGGAAAATCTGTTGTGTTCACAGATGGAGGAAACAGACTATCTGTGGTCAGGGTAATGAAGCAGAGGTAATGTTCTCTTCCTGAACTTGATGTTTGTCTTTTTCACAGGTGCTGTCAACAGTGTAAGTAAAGGGCATGATGCAGATTTCCTTGTTGCAGGACTTGCGAGGGCAGGAAGTTTTACATGAGGAAGAATCTTCCCGGTGATTGTGTTTTGTGCTAGAAACCTCTGGAATATGCTAAGGCTCTTTGTTGGAGCTGAAGGCCCTTAGATAGAAATTAAGTGCCGTTCCATCTAATGTTAAAAAGCAGTGAAGGAAAACTCGGGTTCTCAGTCATCTGTGCTGTCATATTCCTCCTCATGGGATTAGTCCACTTAACCATGGCTTCTTGTGATTGGTTATAAAAACATCGAGAAGCCCTTTGATGGAGAGGACCTGTTTTTGCTTCTCTTAACAGGACTCTGTGGTGTATGCTCAGCTAAACCATGCCAAATTGAAACCAAAGTCTTCTCTACCATGATAAACAGGAACCCATGTGGTATCTGCTCAACTATGCTCTCTTTCCACTTGTGTATAGATCCCCTATCTCTCATAACCTAGGAAATTTGTCAATATTGCCTCAGACGTGTCAATCTGAAACATCTCCTCACCTGAAACCCACACAGAGATGTTTTTCATTATGCTATTCTGGAAGCTCTTATCTTGCTAAATATTCCAATCTGTAGTTTCTTTTGATACTTCTTGGACAAGATCCTTTCATCTGTGTATCAGCCTGGATCTCAATGGGTCGTGCCACCCGAGGGCCCAAGTGGAGATAAGGTGTATTGTATGAATGGCTTAAAATCTAAGCCCATCTCAGCCTTCTAAGAAACTTCTCAGTGTGTAATTTGGAAAATATTTATCATTTTTATTTATAAAATTATTCATCTTTTTCTCACCAGGCATTCACTGAGAATATAATTGTGTTTCATGTTTATCTAAAATAATTGCATAGTCTTGACCTATGATCTGTAAATTCTAAATAAACATAACTGATACAGTTCAGGAGTTATTTATATCAAGTCTCATTTCTGCATTTCACTAATCAACTGGCATTTCTGAAAGGCATGTGGGTAGAAAACCTAAATTGCTGCTGATCTGAGGAGATTCACACCCTTGATGCGCAGATTAGAAATGAACTTTGCCTTTTGCTTACCCTCTGGGGACTGTGGGCCCGGGACTATGTAAAACGCTTTGTGACCGTGCTCCGTGTTAAAAGCGCCATATAAATAGAATTGAAATTGAAATTGAAACTTCCATTGATACCCGAGGCCGAGCGTGCTGCAGTAAGGACACAAACTGTCTCAACACAGCAAACGTTCAGATTTTCAGACTCGAGAGCACCTTTGCCTTCTCCTTAGCTGCTATAACCCGTAACCTTCTAGGTCGGTGTGAATATTCAACAGCAGGAGCTCTGTCTGTTTTGAGATTGGCATATGTTTAAGAAACGGTTACAGTAGTTTTCAGTGTGATTCAGTCAGTCAGGTTAGTTTATCAGTGTCAATAATCTGTATTAAAGGCTAAATATTTGAAATATACATATAGTTGATTTTGCCCTGTGATGGCGTGGTATCTGTCTGTGGTGTATGCTGGGTTTGTGCCCTATGCTGGCTGAGATGGGGTCCAGTCTCTCCACAACTCTGACCTGGATAAACAGATGGGAGATGCATGGATAGAGTTCATTTGTTGCTTGTCTTATTTTACAAGCAAAAGTCGCATAATTTAAATTTGTCAGCATTATAAACCATTTTGTACATATTAAGTATTACAGATCCTTCTGTTTAGTTATGTCTCCTTTGTCTACCCTAATAAAGGAGGCTCTACAGGATTATTTTTATAATTATTTATTGCAGCTGATGTTCTATTTCTTGCTGTTCCCTTTTGAAATGTGCCACTTTCAGGCAGTAAAATACTCACCTGTATTCGTTTTGCCTGCTTCCATGTCTCACTGACATAATACGATCTGACCCCAAGACTGCAGTTGCAAAACTGGCTGCCCTGCTAAAATAGACATGCTGCCCCAGCTGAAATGCATTCTGGGAATATCTTATCACTCACTTTCTAGTGTCCAACATTGTGAAGGGTGAGGTTATTGTTGCAAGGTAATTTTTGCACAGATCCTTCAGTAGGTCATTTCAGAAGGATATTCCCAAGTTTTCCAGCTTCAGACACAGAGAGCACTCTGGCATTTGAGCTGAGGTTACCTTATCTTATACTTGAATCACAGCAATTGAATTAAAATTTCCACACTTTTAATTCACACTGGTTCCTTTGATGGGTCAAATTTAATGTAAGGCTTCTACAGCAAAATGAGACAAACAAGAAAATGGAAAACAAACATGATTATACCATGTAAAGTACAGCACCATATTTAGAATGCAAGGCTATGCCTCAGAGAGATTATACCAAAACTCAAATAGACCGCTGTTCATGAGTAATAAAAATAGTAAGATTGCCTGTAAACAGTTTAAATTTTTAAGACTGTCACATAATTCAAAAAGCTTCAACACTGTTGCATGTAATAACATGCACAATTAAGGAATGTGTCAGGAAAAGCATACTTTTTAAATCCAGTCATTTGCTGCACTGACATGTATTGTTTCTATGTAGGTGCTTAGCAAAAACTTTTATCCAAAGTAGCAGGGCTGGGCATTTGTTGATTTTAGGGTTTCCTTAAACTCCTTGTGTTTGTTTTTAGTCTAAAGAAATCTGAGTTGACTCCAGGTATCTGTCAGTGTTTCCCTTTAGAAAGATAGTAATGATTGCTGGTAGCATTTGGTATGTTTGTAATGCTAAGTTAGTCATTTTTGGTCACTGAGGTGACACTCGTCATGTGATCCATATTCATTCTCAATCAGTTTCTTGTTGAATTATTAAGAAAATTTGCAATAAAAAAAAGACTGAAAATGACTGCAAATTTCTTTCCAGAAGTTTTGACACGAGATTCTTCTGATGTTTCAATTTCTTTGAACAAGAGACTGAACAAGAGACCATTTTGTGAGCCATTGCTCATGAACTTTGAAGGAATCTAAGATGGTGGTCTACATGGGAAATACTTTGTCCTGGTTAACAGAGGAGGCTGAACTGAGTACAAGCATAGGATTTCATATGTTGCTGATTAGAACATGCTGAAGTACCACTTTTAGAAGAGCAACATCACCAATCAGCTCTGGCGCAGACATCCATGCCCTTAAACTGAAATTCCACTCAGGAGATACATGTTTCTGCCCAAAGTTTTCAAAATAATCCACCTTAGACTTTGACCCTGATATTTTCATAACCACGAGTCCAGTCCCATAACAATTTACCCAGCATTCGCCATCAAAGGCTGTGATCCGGAAAAACCTTCCAGGATCTTGTCCTCTTGTCCTACAACAAAAACATGTTGACTTGACTAGTGTTTTCCCCGAAGTCAGAGGGCTCTGTGTACTAGGGAGCTTAGCAGAACTGAAACTACGAGGGCTATGCGCTGCATGCTGGGTCAGGTGGTGCACGGTCTCATTTTGCAGGTTGGATTACCCCATTTAGTTGCAAGGCAGCCGCACGTGCGTCCTCTGGGCCTGGAGAACCAAACCCTGGTGGTCGCATTGGGCTATTCCTGGACTGACTTAACTTCTGCTAGGAAGCAAGGCATTCCAGCCGAGAGACTATAAATTCCCACGGTGCACAGACTAAAGGTGTGGGCTAATAGGGCAAAAAGTTTCCACAGGAAAGTTTATATATAGTTTATATATATATATAGATACGTATATACGTTTTTTACATATTGCATACTGTATATTATTATTACTTTTGCAGTAGTGTAATTTAACAACTTGGTGTAAAATTATATGAGTACTGATTCTCCATATATGCTAATCTCAGTTTCCATACGTACATTATGTATGTACACCTACTGTAGTTGATGTGTCAGTTGCTTTGGGGAAAGCATCATGGAACTTAGAAAAGTTAGCCATAAAGGTACCCCTTCCACTAACACAGGTGCAGACAAACTTTGACCCTTCCTGGGACACTGCAGTGTGGACACCCTCATCATTCCTCTCATACCCATCAATGATCTTGGTCTCGGAAAGACTACCTCTGAGGTCAGCAGGCCTATTTATTCCGATGCCAGTCTGGATTTAAGCCTTTCCCGAAAGACATCGTTAACACTTCTTAAATACACAACTCCACAGTGTAGCACCTGTGTCCTCCACGCTTCCTTTCTGCAGTGTCAATCTACAAGGTACTCCTTATGAAGCTGCATTAAGATAAAGCTACTAGTTAGCCCTGAGCTGGACTCTGAGTAAACCTATTCTGTTTAGCACTACAGCAATATAAACAGACCAAGCAAAACAAGACAGCATGCTAACAAGACAAACTGTTTGTCGCATTAGGGGTCGCTCCACAGTGTCCTGACCCTTTCAGACACTTTACCCTTTAGTCTGTGCGTGACTACATGTGTGTCTATGTATAGAGTCTTGAATGAGGCTTGTGTGTGTATGTGCGTGTGTCCAGGGTGCTACACTGGTGATTCCCTAAGACGGGTGAATGATCACGTCTCTTTGGTTCATAAGCAAAGGTGACGGCAATGGCAGTAAACACAAGCCCGACCCTGCCCTCAGAGCACAGCCTTATAAGAGCCTGGGGAACCTCAAGCATTCTATGTGGAACTGGGAGCCTGCGGCTCGGGCGAGGCCGCCCTCTCTGGACCCAGAGCCTGGCTGGAGTCGGATTTCTACGGAGTAGGGAATAGGGAGATGCCTGCTGAACTTGCTGGTTTTTTCATTCTAGCTGAGCGCTGAAGCGGTGCAGCCATGCGTAAATTAGATCTGCCATGGATGTCACTCTCTGGAAGCAGCTACAGGACAGGCTTCCTGGACCTAAGCATGAAGATGTTAATCTGGAGGACAATATCATGAGATCAAATCTACCTCCACTTAAATCCACTATTTATAGTCTCTCTGTTGTAAACTTGGGGGTGTAGCCTATCCCAGGGGAACAGCGTGAACATTTTGACTTTCCGTTAAATAGTTAAATAATGTTTCCTGCATGACAAAAAATGAGTGAAGAGATGAGCCATTGAGAAATCAATCCTGCAGCCGGACTGCACGCCAGGGATTCTGTAAGATAGGCTGCCCTTGTGGGAATGTGGCTGCACCCAAGGCTTGAAAAGACAGGCTTGCACCAACTTGGCCTGAGGCCCAGTTTCACGTTTACTACATTGTGGTGTTGATGACGTTTAAAAGAAGAAGCCAATATTTTAAAAAGCACTAAAAAGGACAAAGAAACAGAAAAATATATACTTACTATGCAGGAGGGAGAGGTTTGGGAGGAAACATTGGGCTGTTTTCAAGCAAAAAGATTATTAAAAACAAAAACGTGTTTGGAAATAGAAAGTTTGAGCACTCTTCAGGCTCTGATAAGTAAAAATTTGGATTTAGAGCTTTTGTAAATTAAGGAATTGATGTATTTAAAATACATTTATGAACTTGTAAAGTATTTAAAGATAGAAAGATTGCTATTATTGTGTTACCTAGCTTATTTTTTCACAGTAATTTAGAATTTTTTCCAATTATACAGTGTAGTATTTTAGTGAAGAAACGTAGGATAGCTGAATTTTTATAAGGGTAACCCAAGAATATTGATAAAGGTTGCAAAATATTGATGTTTGTTCTGACTGAAATTTCTACTCACATTATCCATAGCTTGAACCCAAATTTTGAATTATCTTCATTAAAATTACAGTACGTAGTATTACTTTGATTAAAATTGTTCATAAGTGAGGAGGTTTTTTTAATGTAACCTGATACCCTTTAGCCTAAATGCTTTGTGGGGTGAAAGTATAAATTTAGCATCCATAACAGCAGAACAGTGTCTGTCAGACTAAAAGCTTGATCTTGTAACACAGTCAACACTTTGAAAAGGGTATAATAATATAAACAGGAATTATTATCATTATTTAAATAATTTCAGATGTGTAAACATTACTTACTAATATGTGTTGTTCAGAATACCCCTCGATCCCAACCCAGGAGATATTCTAGAAAGTGAGCTTAACAAATCCTATAGACAAATCTGAATTCTAATTAGAGAAAACTGAAAAATCCAACTTAAGGATTGGTCGATTTCCCAAATCTCCCTGAATTTTTCCCGTTAGATTTCAGGTTTGACTACTGAATTTGTTATGCCCGCTTTCTGGAATGAGCCTCAGTACAGGCAGTTAGAGGCTGGACGGATAGGGTCCTTGAGAATAGTGGCCATCTAATTACACACACAATAAAACCACAACTGGAAGAATGCCCAGTCCAATATTGCTCTTTTTGCTATCAACAGGTCAGCATGCCCTATGACTTCATGTGGTCAGCTCTCCGACTCATCCATGTGACAGTCAGCATGACCAAAACATGATAGAACACACCCCCCCCAGTGAATGTTGTAATACCAGAACAGTGAACCTGATATCCATGTTGATCTTTTATTGTTTACTGGAAGGTGGCTATCAGTGTTGTTATGGACTGTGCTTAAATGTGGCCAAAAAAAGAGGAACAAGACTGGGAAGCAATGATTTTGATGAAGAAATGATGCTTCTGGTTAAGGGCAATGCTTCTGTAAAGCTACACTAGGCTACACATAGAGGACAGGACTATGACAGTCCCTAGCTATTATGGGCTTGCAGCTGGACGACAGGGGCGATTACAGGCTGTAAAGAGGAACACTTCAGCAGCCACTCACTTTGCCACCAAAGGCACTCGGCGTGCGAAGTGACTGCCCCCAAAATAGCCCCTGAAACGGTATATAGTGAAGCGTTCTGCCTCAGACAGGCAGAAGGCTGTTCTTACCACCAATGGGAATCTAAGAGAGACTGAGAGCAGACACAACGACAGGATGCGAGTCAGGAGGATGTCAAAGTTCAGACAAGACACTGACTGCTCTTAACCTGGAGGAAAGACAGAATAAGACCAAAAAAAAAGGAACAGAAAAAAACAAAAGCCCTTTGGGATTTGGACTTGGATTGTACAGGCTGGTTGGATTAACATTTCCTGTTGCTGTTCTTTCCTCTGATCTAATCACAGAAGGAAAGCCAGTGAGCTAGACTGTGGAACATGAAGAACTTTCTCCAATACCCCATGCCCCAGTTCACACGATATAGCCACACACCTGTGCAATACACACCAAAGAGGTACACAACAACACAGTACATGGCTACACATTACACCCCAACGCAATATACCTCAGCACATTATACTACAACCCATTATACCCCCAGTCAAAACACGTCTACACGCTTCAACTCTTCACATTACACACCCTCCAAATGCACCCTCTCATACTGCAAGTCCTCTCCCGCGATGCCCAAGCCGGTTCGCACCGTCCGGTTCCCTAATGACATCGTCTTCCAGGACCACATTCGGCAAGGCGAGCTGGAGCAGATTGGCCGTTTCCTCAGGGCGAGGAAGGTGCGACTAGACACCATCTACCTGTCCGGTGAGTGAAACCCGGCTCGAAACCACCTGATCCATAATGATCATCATTTTGTTTTTTGTATTTTTTTACACCGAACAGGAATCGGTGACTCTCTTGTATTGATTTTGATGTCATGTTTTAGCATCTTGCCGCTCTCTTCACTTAGCATTCTATTGTAGTTTAAATTTATCTTCATTTAAACTAGATATGTGTTCCTCCAACCAAAATAATTCCAATAACAAACTGATGTTTGTATACGAGCTGAAAAAAGAGAAGACCGACCAAATGAGGAGGCAACTACATTGTATTTGGTGGCCCCGTTCCCAACGCTGAGACTGCCTTGCCCCCTCCAGGAATGGCGGCACTTCACGAGGCGGTGCTGTCAGGGAACCTGGAGTGCGTGAAGCTGCTGGTGAAACATGGAGCTGACGTGCACCAGCGGGATGAGGACGGCTGGACGCCGCTGCACATGGCATGCAGTGATAGCTTCCCCGACATCGCCCGGTGAGCAGCCGTCTGTACTTTACTACACGTCTAAACTTCAGACAGATAATCGCACCTGGGCAATTCGACATGCACACGATGTCACGTGGTGTGTACGTTTGGACAGCATGAGGGGGAAATACCGCAGTGTGTGCGTGAGATCGACATCCAGTCCATATGTACCCACAGCCCACCCACGACTTTCATGCATGTTGAAGTGTGTGACTCTGCTTCCATCAGGTACCTTCTTTCTCTGGGGGCCAGCATGGAGGCAAGAAATGAGAGTGGGGAGAAGCCAGGGGACCTCATTGATCCTGACTGCAAGGAACTGGTTGAGCTCTTTAAGGTGGGCTGTGTCTGAAGACCCACTGACGGACTGGGCATTTACTACACACAGGCTGGCATAGAATCAGAAAAGAACAGATGGAACAGTGACATGTACAGAGCCACGGTTTCCTCTTGAGAAGCAGGAACTTAATCTGGTTTGTTAACAGGTTAAGCCACTAATAGTTGGTTACCTAGTAATAAGAGGGAACTTACTATCTACGATGTAATCCCTTCAAAAATGTCTTAACTTTGGATGATCTGTTATATAATGATCACTCCAGTTAGTCAATTCCAGTCATCTCGTCAAAACTTAGGGGTCCTTGAACTTCACAGCTTGTGAAATCTTCGCTCATTCAGATAAACTGCCCCACTGTGTAAGGTGACCAGAGTTTAATAAACATGGAAAAAGTGTGATGGTTTAGGTGTGCGTGCTTCCATGGAATTTAGTTTTCCATTCTGCTGCGCAGACTGATGTACATGTTAATACTCCTATGATTAGATTACTATAAATAAAAAACGAAAAGGGCAGTTCAGGACAGTAACATGTAGAAGATATCATGACTCAGCATGGGGTTAGTAGAGTTCTATAACCTGGTAACAATGCGTATTATGTGATAAACTTGTTTCATTGAAGTCTTACATTTTTTTTAAAGTGCAATTTTTTCATAAATAAAGTTACCTTTTTATGGCAATCTAATAAACCATTTGCATTTGATTGATATTTTATGTTAGTGGTTCAGTGGGTAGCACTCTCACTCCACGTCTCTGGGGTTGGGGTTCGAATCCCACCTTTGCTCTGTGTGTGTGGAGTTTGTTCAGAGTGCTGTGTACTTTCCTCCAAGTAATCCCGTTTTTTCAGCCCAAAGACATGTGCTTAGATTAACTGCTGTCTTTAAATTGCCCATAGACTATGACCATGTGTGAATGTGCCCTGTAATGGGCTGGCATTCCATCCAGAATGTACCCCAGCCTTGTGTCCTAGGCTTCACAACCCCCCACCCCAACCCTGACCAGGACAAACAACTGGAAGATGGTTTGATGGATAAGATTCAGTAGATTAATAAATTTCACTACGTGAGCACTATAAAGTATTAAACAGCACTTTGATGGTAAATCCATTCATTGTCCAGCTGCTCTGTCTCAAAGATTTAAACGATACAAAAATTTAAAAATAAAACAATAATGGCTCATTTATTCTTATGCTACTTCACAAAAAGAAGAAAAATGTCATTATATTTACTTTATGTCCCCATACAACTGTCATTTTGACCATACAGCACATTTTGTGGTAATAATAGTTTTTAAAAGTCTTATATGTTGGATCTTTGAGCATTTTAGGTAGCTATCTGGCCTCTTTAATTACTTATAGTTCGAGCAACAAAAGAAACTTATCCCACATTTTAAACACTATTTTAATTCATCACTGATTTATCCTTCCATTTATATCGACTGTGGACAGACAGATGGATGTATGGATGGATGGATGATATAACAAATGTACAGTCCATTTACAATAAGATTACTTTAGAGTCTATTGCACAGTCTGCTACACTCAGGTGTCACTGCCATCGATTTCTAAAAAGTGATGCCAATACATGTAACTGTGCACAGGTATACACGTCAACTTGTTAACATTCTGGACATAAACATGCTGACTATTTTGCAAGCATTTTCCATCTCTACTGAAGAGTAAAGACCATTGAGGTACACATTAAGACTGTATAATAAAATTTACAGAGAGGCTCAGCAGGAGAAACCTTGCATTATTCCCCTCAAACTACTAAGAGGTTGAAACAATGTAGCTTCTCTAACAATCACTGTGGGTGCCAGATGCTTCAGATATTTAGTGTGTAGTATAGAAGTTTGTATTATCATCTGAATTCAGAATAAAAAGCTATAAAATAGTTTATATCAATCCTAATATTATATTGCATTATACAATTAAAACACATTTATTTGTATTTAACAATCTATATCATATACTACTAAATATGAGGTCATGATCCTGTATGTATAATTGCAATCCACCCACAGCCAGCTACATTCACACTTCACTTAACACCCCAGTGTTCAAACTGAACCACTGTTGGCATCTAAACTGCAATATTCCAAGTGTCAAAAGGTGTTAATTACACTTTTAGAATACAGGGAGCTTAATTTATAATTAAAAATAACACTGGGATACTGCTTGAAGCATCAAGCATTAGCATCACTGGGATGTATGAGCAGCCAGCAGGTATTTGAATGTCTAGGTTGAACACCCTAAAAAGACATGAAACTACATTTTATGTCATTTGTGTAGAGCATTGAATTTCGAAAATCGGTTGCAACTTAGCATTTCTGTCCATGTGCCATTGCTTACTTTTTTTACTTCCACTCAACATGGCGGATTCGCGACGTCGGACAGTGTTTCCAATAGTGATGAGACAAATGAGGCCTCAAAACGCGTGGTGGGTGGGGGAGTATGCCGAACTCTCGCCAGCTATGATTGGCTAGTTCAAGATACTCCCACCAAACCGCAGGTTTCGAAGCCTCATTTAGAAGCCTTCCAATCAATGCTATTGCCAACACTGATTGGTTAGTTCAGGATTCTGAAGCCTCATTTGTCCCATCACTATACAGTGTCAATGACCGCGCCCATTGAAGTCTTTAGCGGACAGGAGCCGCTCTTTGCTCCGGAAGCGCTCTGTTGGTATTAGCACCGTGCTAGCCAGCGCCGAAGATAAATAATAACTTTAACACAGACCGTTCATCGTAACGTCTAGGGTGTGTAAGTAGAAATAATCGCGTCTCATTGTTTATGATTATCTTCTGTAAAAAATAAAAAGCCCAAGACCTGATGGTTCATATAGCAGAAACCTCAGTCCGGGATGCTGTGATGCAGATTTGGCTAACCGGCGAAATAACATCCCGGTTTAACTCAAATCGCATGCTTACAAAGAGAGCTTAGTGGTTATAATAATCAGGGGTTTCAAAATGTCATATCTAACCATGCACGTATAATAATGTGGCTGTTGGGCTGTAAATCTAGCGTTAGCTGAGAAGCGTAAACCCACACAGTGGTACGTGTAACTGCTATGCTATGGGGTGTGAAATCGGTCAGGTAATTGGGTTTTTTAACTTGCTGTCTATTTTCAACTCCGAGAGGTGTTCGGCTAAGTAAGAGGAATTTGGCCAGACAAAGACTACATCGGTTTGCACGCAAACGTGGAGATGGCAGCTTCGCTGTCACAAGCTGCATGGCAGGTTTTCATTCGGCGCATGTATTCAGAAGTCTTGGCATGATTATAAATTAATTTTCTTTCAAAACTTTTGAGCTTGCCTGGCTCGGATAACACCTCCGGAGACGCTGCGCCCCGCTGAGCAGTTATGATAGTATTAGCTGCATAACTACTTTTCTTAGAATTGGTTTAACAGATCCCATTCGTTACGAAACGTCTGCGTCTGTGCTGCCTCTCGACTGACAGAGGTTTTTGATCAGCAGCGAGGGCGTGAAGCATTTGAAGGGGAGCCGAGATGAACAGGTTAGCACCTGTTCGTTTATCCTCAGCATCTGTAATTAATGGCTTGCAGAACGTGTTGATTGCTGATTTGTGCTGTTTTTAGCTCTTCCTCCCCCAGAATGGTCCTCAGCTACAAGCGGACCTCGAGCCCTCGGTCTCCACCTAATGCAGGGGAGCTTTTCATGCCAGCTCACGAGGAGAATGTGCGCTTCATTCATGACAGTGAGTCACAGCAAGCCATTGACTGGTTTCGTACGGGTTTGTCTGGTGCCGTGCCAGAGTATGGTAGATATGGAAGGGTCTTGTGCTCACGGCTTCTATGTGCTTCTGGCTCTCTCTGCCATTCTTGCAGCCTGGCAGTGTGTGCTGAAGGATGTCAAGTCTCCACAGAGCAGTGACCGAGGACCTCAGGAGTACGTTGAGAAGAACCCAAACCCTTCCTTGCTCTGTGAGTACCCTTGATAGGATGTTTGTGTGACACCGACACAAGGAAACACCCCAATCAAAGTAGACCTGTTTTTTTTTACATCTCCAAGATAGTCTGAAACTTTTTTTCTGCTCTTTCATTGAAGTTTTACTTAATTTATTTTGCCTGCAGCTTTCACACCAGTTGACCTGAGTGACATCAAGAGGAGGAACACACAGGACTCCAAGAAGTCTTAGTCTTTCGGAAAATTGTTTTAGTTCAACTGGTTTTATCCCCAATCTTCCATTGGAACTGTCTCTACTGGTTCACTTTGTTGGCCAACCAGTCACCCAGACAGCCATCGCCAAGTAAGCTTCAGTCTCCCCAGATTGGCAGTTTGCTTTCCTGCATTCCTCAGGGTGGCTTGAATCCATTTGTTCAGAGGCAATCCGCTCTCTGCACTAACCGATTCGGCATACACTCCTCAATATAGCACGGATGGATAGTGAGTGAAAGATGGCTGGAATTCTCTCTTCAGGGATTTTCCTCAATTTTTTCCCCAAGTCAATTTTTAATGTTCTGACATGAATGAATGCAGTTTCTTTTCTTGGGGGGGAAAAAATGCATATTGATGGGACCAGTGGCTATGAGTAAATGTTGTTTGGCTAATCGATGCTAGTCTCCTGCATGATACCCAAAGGATTTGCTCAAAAAGGTCCCCTCTATCATATGGGAACAGACAATCTGACCTAATGTTTTGGGGGATGAGGACTGGGTGTCCTGAATGTCACTGGGTCAGCCCTCAAACAGGAGGAACAGCCTTTTGTGTTACACTGAGATGAATCAGAATTAAGTTTATGTCCAGATGAAGTATTGGAAATGCCCTACAATTTTATCCCAAACCTATTTCTGCATGTAGGTTCAGGTATTAGATTGTGATGCGTGGTAACACTCAAATGTTTAAAAACTAGCCCCTTTCTGGAAAAGAAATTTGGATAATTTTTTTTTTCTGGAAAAAAAACTGTCAAATTGGCCCGTGTGTGTTGGCCATCTAAATGTTTTATTGCATATGGATTTTAAAATTATTTTCATGGGATAAATTCTGGGATAACAGGCTGTGGAATAACTATAGCCTACCTCCAGTCAATTTTGGAATTGTCAAGTGTCCTGGAGTTGCCCTCTCTTGCTCTTTTTTTTTTTTTACTGGCCTTGCCCCTGAGGAAAAAACAAAATGCAATGCCATTAGGGGAAGAATGATACAAGCTGGCACAGTGAGTTTGACCTGGGGTAATCACTGCATTATTCCTTCTTAATGGAAGGTAATGGTCATTAAGTGATGAAGATGCTATGCAGCCTCAGTTGAGAACTCCAATAAAAAAGAATGGGTTTACATGGTAGTGTGACTGTAACTTGGGGGACAGAAGGACATGGGCTTCTCTGTATTCGAAGATTATTTGTTCAGTAAGGATGGGGATGCAGCATTTACTGTGCTCTAAAAGGTGGGAAGTTCCATATCAAAACCAGTGCAGTTTATTACTGCTCAAATAGAAGAGGCAAGAAGATGTGCAAAATTAACGTAATTGTATTGTCACTGGGAATGTGCTATATCAATAAAGCTTTCATTAGTCATGTTTTGATATACATTTGTCTACAGAAATATAAATGCTTTTTTTTTCTAAGTGTAAATTTTCAGTTAAATATACAAGGACAGTTACAGAGGTAAATATTTCCAGTACTGGTTTTAGGTGTCAAGTCTATACGATCCTGTCAAGAATCAGGAAGGAGAAGAACATTGTTTACTTAGTTTCCATTTATATAAGCTTCCAAGGTCACAATAAACATGGAGCCTATCATAGGAATCACCTGTATGGCTTATAATCTGCTCGTTGCATATATAGTTTTATATATACAGTATATATATTTGCTATTCAAAGTAAAAGTTGTTACAGCAAGCACCCGCCTAACATTTGGATAGGAAGGTTTTTATTGTGTCGGAATCTAACTTGAAATTACGTTGCATCCCATGTGAGCTGGACAACAAACGACGTGTTTTAGTTCGAACAGCGCCTGAAAAAACAGGAAGTCGTCGTCCTCCGTGTGACGTCACTTCCCCCGTTAGTATAATAGCCGTCGCCATTATCTCGTCTGTTCTTGTGTTCGTAGTAACGCGCGTTTCGAATCCTGCGTTTGCACGCGACTAATAATTGTGATTTCTTGCTAGCGTTAACGTAGTGTCACTATGGCCGATAAGATGGATATGTCTTTAGACGACATTATCAAGCAGAACAAACAGCTGCGGGGCGCAGGCGGCCGCGGCGGGAGAGGGGGACGCGGCAGGGGAGGTGCGAGCGGGGGGCGAGGCGGCGGCGTCGGCCGGTTCGGAAACAGCGGCGGAGGCTTTGCAGGCCGTGGAGGAGCGTCAGGCCCCATGCGGAGCCGACAGAACCTGAGCCGGGGCAGAAGCAGACCCACGCCGTACAGCCGGGTAGGGGAACAGAGAGGAAATGGGCAGGAACGGAGCGATCGTGGCACCTCAGATGCCTGAGCCTTCACTTTTTTTTTTTTTCCCCCCCTTCGTTTCTAGCTAGCTGAAGCAATGTAGCTAGCTAACTTTACTGGAATTTCTCTGGAGTCTGAATGGAGAGTTGCTATATTTGATGTTATTTGTTACCTAGACATGTTTGTGCCTCGCTATATAACGATATCGACCTCTAATGCAGTGTAACGGTAGATAGAGACGTCCGATGGCGCCATTTTGAAACGCCGTTCAAAACAACCGGATTTGTGGTGCAGAGCCGCTTTTATTTTTCAACTTTTGTTTTGCCTGTGACGAGCCATTCGGAATGAATCGGACGACTATTCTTGGGAGATGAAGACCCGGCTTTATCCCTTTCACCGAATGAATGAAGCCGCTATTGTGCTGGCATCTCAGTACATTGCGGCTCTGAACCAAAGCGGTTGCTGACCTGCTGGAAGACATGGTGAAGATATTGAGCATTCCTCTGGTCCAAAAACAAGTAAAAAAAAAAGCCTTGTTCTTTGGTCGTTTCGGGACCAAAATGGCGTTGCTTCAAAATGGACGCACACGCATATCGGCCGCCATTGCTCCTGACGAATCCTCCGAAGGCCGGTTTGTGCGACACTGCGGATGAGACGTGAAGAATGGCAATCGTCTGGGACTGAGCCGAGGCGCAGGCCAGGAGGGATTCTGGAGGCAACGCGTTATGAGAGGCGGGAATGTTGGGAACCGTTAACTGACTGAGGGTCCCAGTTCTGCTATAAAATGGTACTAAGAGGGTGAAATTGGCAGGAGCAGATTTAAGGGACTGTCACAACAATACGAGGGCTGACTGTGCCTTCTGGTCTATTCTTGGCGCGTTTCATTTTAAAAATCGTTCAAATCAGAGCCGTTATAGTTGAGCTTAAGGCAGTTAGGAAGTCAAAATGGTAGAATTTAGTGTTGCTCTTTGAATCAAATTCAGTGCAGTTTTGGGAGGGGTGTTTTTGTTTCAGTACATTGCATGAGATGTGTAAAATAACTAGATGGTATGGGGCTATTTGTAAGTGGTGTGTATTTCCCAGTGTATTGTGGGCCTGTTCAGCTAGGCTGGTAGAACCTATGGCAAATGTGTTCCTTCTGATCTTCTGCAGCCCAAGCAGCTCCCAGACAAATGGCAGCACGACCTATTCGATGGCAGTTTCAGCACCAATGCTGGGGGTGGTGTAGAGACTGGGGGCAAGCTGCTGGTGTCCAACCTTGATTTTGGAGTGTCTGATGCAGACATCCAGGTAATGAACAAATCTTTGGATGTTGCATGATTTTTGAGGTCGTGGGTGTAACGGTCTTTGCAGTCTCTCTGTTCTGTGAATGAGCTGCTCTTGATGTGCAGTACACGAGCAACATTGTTGTATAGCACCTCAATCTGCCACAATGTTAGCCTCTGTGGATATGGTTGAGGCCAAACTTAACTCCCTTTTGTATGGCTTGTTACAGGAGCTCTTTGCAGAGTTTGGCACGTTAAAGAAGGCAGCAGTGCACTACGATCGCTCGGGCCGCAGTTTGGGGACCGCCGATGTCCACTTTGAGCGGAGAGCTGACGCCCTGAAGGCCATGAAGCAGTATAACGGCGTACCATTGGATGGTGTGTTGGTCGTGTGGTTTACATAGCAGTGGGTGACCACTTGACTGGCAAACCTTTGAAGCCTTGTTCTAACATTGTCTATCAATAGGGCGCCCAATGAACATCCAACTCGTCACATCACAGATTGATGCACAAAGGCGTACTCCAATGCAAGGGTAAGACGCTTCAGTGTTGCATGGTTTGAGGGTTGGGGCGCAGTGGATGTTTTTCAGAAATATTTTGCGTCACCTGGACAAAGTTGTCCGGCTGATTGTCTTAATCTGGCTGACTGTATTCAGCAAGATCTGCCCGTGGTGTTTAAATATCATTCTGAAGATGCCAATTTGTTTTCAGGCTGAACCGAAACAGAATGGGTGGTGGCTTTGGGGCCCAGCGGCGAGGTGCCCGTGGCAGTGCCAGGGGGCGAGGAAGAGGTGGAAGAGGCAACCCTAAACAGCAGCTGTCTGCTGAGGAGCTGGATGCCCAGCTAGATGCCTATAATGCCAGGGTGAGTCATGGGAGCAGATCCATTAGCTTGTAAATTGTGTAGGTCTCAACATGGTTCAGTGAGACATCCAAAGGAACCATGTTGCATAAGGATGCTGCAGATCTGAATTTGGCACTGTTTCAGCTGAATTCCCAGATGTGTCATGATTTTTTTTTTTACAGATGGATACCAGCTAAGACGCTGCCACACGCCTTCCTCCATCGACTGGCTGAGATTGGATGGATATTTGACTTTTGCTGGGATGTTTTACAATTGGTGGTTTCTGGAGTTTTAAATTTCATGTAATTTTCATCTAATTTTATTTCCTTTTACATGCGAGTTTTTGTACCTTTTTTGAAATACTGGTTGTCAGGCTGTAGGATCTGTAGGGTGTGGCTTGTGTGCCTCCCTATTGATTGTTGTAATAAACCTGCAGTATACATTAACTGTCTTGACTGCTCATTTAACTGACTTGACTTTTTTGTAACTTGGAATCAGCTTAAATCTTTTTAGGTGTGACTGGCTTTGACCACTAGGTGTCACACTGAAACAGCTCAAGTATTTTAAAGTGTGTTCTGTAAAGTAGTTGGTGAATGTGTGATGGTGGTATGTGCGATGTTTTCAAATTTCAAGTTGGATTTCTCATTGGCATGGTAGCTTTATTTTTCGTATGACATTTTAATAAGATGACTAAAGCAACAACGGGGCTTTTGATTAGTACACTGCATGTCAGCCCTGAGCTCCTAGTTGGTCATATTAGATTAGGTTCAGCTTTGCCAAGTATTCAGAAAATGGAACTCCGTGTGTCCATGTATATCGGGAGCAGCCATCTGTCTCATAGCGCTGTAATTCCTGGACTCCACATTTTGATCTGTCGTCAAGGGCCCCCCCCCCCCCCAAGCCCTTCTACATACACAGACGGCAGAAAATTTAAATAAGCTTTAATATTAAAGTTCTATCGTGCTTTAGAAAGCCATACTGAGGACCTTAGAGTAGGCCTCCACACTACTTGGTATTTTGGTATCTTTAAGAAATAGCGTTTCTATGTATTCTGAACGCATTCTACGGACCAATGCAATTACGCTACGGGCCGCTAGGTGTCCGTAGAGTCCTCGATTATGACAGTATTGTCCTCGGCTCCTGACCGGTGACGTGCGCGCGCCGCCGGCCCCGGAAGTTCGCCAGGCGGGCGGGGCACGGCTTCCTCATCGCCATTCCGAGCCGGGCGTTTTCGCGGCGGAGCGCGTCTATACCCACGGCTAAGAGAAGCGACAGTGCACGGTAGGATCTTGCACGGAGTCTGGGGTAGCTGGTGTTTTTGTGAAAGCTCGGTGCGGCGTCACAGCCGGCGCGTTTTCTCCCATTCTCGGCGGCGTCTCATTGTCACTTGTCTCAGTGCTTTGGGCGAGTGCCTAATTTCTGCAGGTCTGTGCATGTTCGTGTCCTGTGTGTTAGACAAAGGGCAGGTTTGAAGTTTATAACTTGAAGCTTTGTTTAGGTCTCTTAGATGATTAAAATAAGCAGTGCTGTGAATTTCCCAGGCGATACGTGATCCGCTTCTGGAGAATGATAAATGTGAGGGTTTCCGATTTTGAAATGTCACGTCGTGCATGTGATGCCCGTAGATGATGGTACGCGCTGTATGACAGTGAACATTTCTTGGTGTGTTGCTTTGGAAATAAAATAAGTTTCGTCCATCGTCAGCCACTCATGATTGCTTGAATACTTACCGGCATTCACTGGGTGGCTGCATGCAAACTTGAGTGACACTCTCCATGTCTATCTGGGCAGTGATTTCTGGCCGATTGGTGGCTGTGCTTTGCGAGGTTCGGGTTGTCAGCAGTGTGCCGGTGAGCACAATCATGAATTAGAGCAGATCTCCGCCATCACAACTCATCCCGACGTGTGAGGTGGATTTAACCTGCCATGTCTCCCGGGAATGCGTATGAAAGCTCCGAGATCCTCGTCCTCGTAAACCATAAGCACATGAAATGGCTACACCGGTTTCCTCTTTGAGAACACGCCTCTGGTCCCCCGTTTCTGCTCGGCTGCTTCATCTGTGGCTGTCCCTGAACGGAGAGCCCCTTCCCCGGGGGAACATTCTAGGTCTTTCTGCAGGGAAGGGAGGGCGGTGCCCTTAGTGGCGCCGGGCCACCTTGCAGTCCGGCTTCACACGCCAAACCCTCTCCCTTCACTGAACTTTACTTGCCCGCCAGGTTCGTATTTGGGCCCTCACCTCTGTTCTCGGATTGTTTTTGGCTGGCATTAGAGAGAATAACCTCTCATTCCGATGGTGTGCCCGTTTTTTTTAGCTCGGCGACGGTGCGGTTCGTCTGAAGCCCGTGGACACAGGTTTTCAAAGACCGACCCTAAACTGGGAAAAAGAGGGCAAATTCCCTCCTTTACTAATTCATTTGGCTACCTGTGGGGCAGTCTGACCTTTGTAAGCCTACAGTGAAAGGGGGGAGGGAATGACCTGCAGTTTGTTACATTTTTAATGAAAATGACTGATTCTCATGTCATTCTCCCATTCACGGTAAACATTACCGTTTAAAATCTGTTTAGTCAGTAAATTTTAGTCTGTATTATTGTATATTGTTACTACCCAGCGACTCTGACCAGGATAAGAGCTCAGGGCAGTATAGCGTACTAGAGCACACAGGTTTATGTACCTGTGAGGTTAGATTTTTCTTAGGTTTCTTAGGTTTTTTCTTTAGCCACCACACTATGGTGTTCAGTATTCCTGCTGCAGACCCAGGGTGCTGTCTGCTATTGGTTGTATGCCAGTTAGTACCTCAGATTAATAATTCCTGTGCCAGTGCTCCCTTGGTTTCAAGGCATCTGCTGTGGCTTGGTGGGGGTGTGCACTGATCCAGCTCACTGTCGACAGGAACCCCTACCACACCCTACCCTACCCTAATCCTCAATAATGGTCTGGTTGGGTCAGTGCGAGGTCACAGTAGAGTCCCTGTGGATCATGGTGTTTTCCCACATCTAGAAGTGCAGATTGGCTCATGTGGGCGGAGGTGGAAGGTTGTTGTGCCTAGGATTGACGTCACTCCCTGTTTGTTCTGGAATGGGGGCTTGTATAATGAAATGGGACCAGCTCAGGTTTTGACATCTCATTTTTGTTTGCATCCCTTTGGATGAAGTAGCCTCCTCCTCATGTGTGTGTCGACTCCTTCCGTATCGCTGCTCAGTCACCATCAATTTCTTGGGTTTTCACCTTTGTCAGCCATAACATGTAATAGGCTTTCTGTGTGTAGAAGGCTGGGACTAAGAATTATTCATGGCCAGGTCCAGCTGTCCCCTCTCTGGCTAGCGTATGTCAGAGGAGGACGTTTTAATGGGGCTGTTCAGTTTAAGAAGCTTCACTTAGGGAAATGGCACCATCTCCCACTTACCGTCTCATTTTTAATTGCTTGGAGATTCTCCCTCTGCCACACATAGCTTCAGGGCCCCTGACCCTCTCCTCATCCTCCTGGGCTGGTACTCCACTCTGTTTGGGGCCTAGCAAACTTGAGTGGCGAGGGGGCGGGCACATGTCTGCAAGGCATGATGGGAGAATGCCAGCCCAAGCTTTCACATGACATCTGCTGGTCCTCGAAGGCCTCCCGCTCTGACAGTAACAGTATGGAGGCAGAATTAACAAGAGCCTCCTTAGCCCTATTCGCTGGGGTGTCTGTTTCGCACACATAGACAGCATCTGGATTTGTACGTTCTTCTGGTCGCGCCCATGAAGTTGGAGCGTTGTTGAGTGTGGAGCTCTATGTTTCAGGGTTAATCATGAGGGGACCTCATCTGTTTCGGGTTTCATTGCCATGTGTATTGAGAGAATACAATGAAACTCTTGTGCTAGAGAGTCTTTCTCCTATTATGGCGTAGTTTCTTGGGAAATAACACAAGACAGCACAACAGCTCAGTACAGAGGCACGTGCGATACAATAAAATGGTAAAAAAAAAAAACAAAACACTGCACCAATGTACAATGGAAAAAAGAAATGTGCGAAACGCATGCAGCTGAGTGCAATTGAAGATTTACAGTCCGTTACCATAAATGAATACGGGATAATTTCACAGTGATGAAGGTTTTAGGGTTCAGGAGTCTTCACGGTACTAAAGGCCTGTGGGAAGAAGCTGTCTCTGAAGCGGGTGGTGTGGGTGGAGGTACTCTTATCGTTGTGGGTATTGCTGTTTCTAATGTGGTTTGGCAGACCCTTATTTTAAGGTCTCCGCTGTACTTTTATGTTTCTTTGATGCCCCATCATGGGATGAGAAGGTGAGCAGCAGTTTTCTGGAAATATGGATGGTTGTTATGGGGAACCGGGGGCTTTTGAAGTCCACCTGACACCCTGACCCTTTGGCTGCTACCTCCATGATCCGGTATTCCCCACTAGCCCTGTCCTCCACCCTCAGGCTTTTAGCCATCCATCAATCGGGCGGCCACGTTGTGGTCATACCGGTTTATCAAGCACACATCTCTAGTCCTGATCCTGTGGCAATCGGACCACCGGGACAGACGCGGCCAGTGTGTCGATGAGAGAGGAAGGTTTTTGCATCGGTTTTGAAGCTGCGTAATAAACATGAATAATTTCGTCATGCTGTCTCCCCACCCCAGCAACATGAAGACCAGTGTCACAGGTGGATGATGCTAATGCCAGGAAGAGGCAGCCTCACACAGAGCACTCTGGTCCCAAAGGCATCTTCTGGTGCAGCACTGAGCTGGTGTGGTAACTGAAGCTAAACAGTATGAGCAGAGAGCCCTGCTTCAGGGTAGATTGTGTAACAGTTCCTCCTTTTGTTCCCCTCCCATCACTCCCATTGCAGAAGCCCCTGTGATTTCACCGTTAAATAATGAACGCTCTGTTTGTCCTAACTGCATGAAACACTGGGGAGAGGGTGGAGACTCCACGCGTTTTTAAATGGATTTGGCTCTGTGGATTGGGGGAGCTTAACCAACGCTGAGCTTTACAGACTTATGAAAGGGTTAGGGACTTATGAATGGGTGAAGGACTTAAGAAAGGGGTAGGAACGTATTCTGGAAAGGTTTTTGTTCTGAAGTTTGAATAGCAGTGTAACGTGCCGTTGAGTGATTTGTAACCCGTGAGAACGGAGCACGTAGAAAAATAACTTAGGTCACACGTCACGGGTGTGCAGCATGTGGCGTTAATGATGGAAAATATTTCAAAAGGAAAAAAAAAATGTCCCATGGAGTGTGCCAAACGTCTTGGAGGAATGGCTGACAGACACTGAATGGGACCAAACTGGAGGTTCCTCTGTTTCCCTGATTGTTTATGCTTGTGCTGCCGGGAGTCCACTTGCTGTGCCATTGGTGGTGGTGTTTCCGTAGAGGAGGCGTTGTCCAACTGTAGAGGGCATGTTACAATTCACTACTCGCCTATCTAACCTCCATAGTGTACAGGGCATGTAGCTAAGTGACGTACCTTACAGGGTGTATAATTAAGGATTGAACTGCCGTACCATGTGACCAGGTACTGGGTTCAGAGTCTCATTTGCATCAGAGGGGTTCAGTTACGCCGGGAAAATGGTGGAGTTTTGCCGATCCTGATCTGGGCAGCTGAACATGGGGACAGATGAGAGTGTCAGCGTGTGAGACCCAGGACAGTAAAAGGACATTTTAGCAGCACAGTGTGTGTCTCCTCTGAGAAGGAAACACACACACACACACACACACACACACACACACACACACAGGATGTGGGCTGTGGAATCTGGTCCCACACCACCATTGTGGGAACATCAGTCGTCCCCCCCCCATCCCCAGTCAGTGCCTTAATGGAAATGTGGGGACTCTTCTGTGGAAAATCTGCACAATGTTTTCTGTGTTCTGGTATGGTGCCTGAGAGGAAGATAACAAAAGCTTGTAGGTCAAAGTGTATTTAAACTGAGCATTCGAATATGGAAATCCTAACAGCTTGTCCAGTGAAGGCAGATTAAATGGATGTGAGCCTTCATGGTATCTCTGAAGGCCCGTGGTGGCACGTTCAGCTTCTTCCCTCATATCTGGACTTTGGCCCACCACGCCACACTTTAGTTGATCTCACAAGAGACGGCCAAGGTCATGACTTTGGCTGTGGTGTTCCTGTGTTTTTCACCGCAAGCTGAAATATCACGTTTCACGCTGTCATGTGTTTCCCTGCGGTGGGGTGAATCGGGTGTGTGTGTGTGATGTAATCATAATAAGACTGTGTACAGGTATGTAAATGGGAACATACGTGAAAGACACACTTTACTACCTTGGGCCAAATGGGTCGAACATTTTGGTTGTGTTCATCCCAACTTTGCCGAAACCTCGTACATCTTTACAGTTAATGGGAGTCAACAAAATAGCAGAAACACCTAAGGATTTGTTAATATCAAGGATTTATTAATATCAAGGATTTATTAATATCAAGGGCCTAATAAGGCGTATGGCTGCACTTCAGAACAGCTTCTGCGCTTTTTAGAACGCTGTCATCCACATCCTGATCTACTGGACGATACATCAAGAAGAAAAGCCTCCAGGTCTTTAACGACAAAGGAGATAGGGAGCATCAAGTGTAAATTCGATTTCTAACTTCCCAAGGTGTTTGACTTCATCCTGGTGTTCATGAAACTACTGCTGACATGGTTGATCAGTGCATAGGGGGCTTTCTAACATTAGAATATGGGAGCAGTGTTTCCACCTCAGAGAGCACCTGCTCCCGTGAAATGGTTTCGTTTTCCTGGCTTGTTACATGACCTTGCCAGGGCCGTCATCAGACTTAATGATTCCTACGAAACGGCTACCTCATACCAACAGACTTTGTGGATTGAAGGTACCGTATGCTGTGGCTTTCTCCGAAAGTAAACCCATCCAGGTGTAGGAGAAGAGGATGAAAAATTACTCGGAAGGTTTGTATTTTATTCCTTTGCTCAAGGACTTGGTGTTTGCGCTCCTCATACCAGGTTTCATGGCTTTGTACGTTGGCCTTTGATGCATGCAGTTTGTGAACAGCCGTCCTTACCACGAATTCCAGCTTTGCCAAGTTTGCAATGTACAGTTTACATGTATTCATTAAGCAGATGCTTTTGTGCAGGGTGACTTGCAGCAAAGCAGGTGCATCAGAAGCCTACAGCTTTGAAGGGGCTAGGTACACTGAGCGTCTAATGAGGCAGCAATTTAAAGACTGGGTAACAGAGGTGCTGATCCAGCTGTGTGCTGATACTTTTGTGGGGTTTAAGACCTGTTCCTTTAAGTCTCCGTCTGATCCTGTCTAATTGTGACTGTCGTTCTTTGTCAATGCAGTCAGTCTGTGTTTGGTATATGTGGCCATGATTTTTCTTCTACATGGTGCAAATTTGCAGTTTTGCTGATGGTACATCCGCAGTTTGGGCATGAGTTTGTTTCTCAAATCAAAAGCTTCACGGTCATCTGGGCGAGGAAGCGGGTTTTTACAATGACTGTAATCCGACACAGACCTACAGAAATACTTTCGTATGTTGTATGTCTGTGGGTGCAGTGTGTCAGATTACGGTCATTGTAAAAACTGGCTTCCTCACCCAGGAGGTCGTGAGGCTTTTTTTGATTTGAGAAACTCTTCTGAATGCCTTGGCAGCTTACACGGAATAATTGGGTTCCACAGTGGAACCTTACCTATCCCCATTGTTATTCCATGGCGCTGACACTCCGCTGGGGAGGACATACCATTGTTCTTTGGATCCCACCGCCCCCTTCCGGCCATTGTAAAGAAAAGCCGCCTTAACTTAGACAGCAGTGCTGTCCTTCTCTGCATCTCATGAATGGTCCCTTTTGGAACCCCCGTCTCACCGGGGCCTATGAAACTTGCTAGGACTCCAGATTGGATCTGGGAGCTGCTTGGACCAGCTGGGCTGGGGTCCAAGTGAATACAGGAGGAATGGGGGACTTTGAAACAGCAGGGCCAAGACCAAAGGGCTCTTCAAGGGCTTGTTTTGCATCAGGCATGGACTGACCTGCTCTCTGAGGCCTCCCTGGGGAGCTCATGGGTCTGTCATCTTGACTCCTCTGACAGCAGAAGACATCGCATCAACCAATTTTTGTTGGCCACGGTGCTGGGAAATGGAGCTGGTACGGCCCCAGCTTTGTGTAAAGTTCAGTGACCGGGGGTGAGGCGTACGCTTCTGTAATCACACATGACGGGAGAGGAGGCTCGCTGGCAGGTCACCAGAATCGGGTCGGCAAGCAGTAGTAGAGACGGCAAAGTGATTCCGTGTGCCACACAAACACACTGTAAAATCGCCCATCTGTGTTTGTGCCTCCTCAGGACCATGGCAGAGCAGGACCCCACCCCTGAGCAGCTGGCTGCCATCGCCGCGGAAAACGAGACAACGGAGTCGGTGAACTACCGTGCCCCGGCCCAGAAGTCCCTGCAGGAGATCCATGAGCTGGACAAAGATGACGAGAGCTTGCGGAAGTACAAGGAGGCCCTGCTGGGCTCGGGGTCAGCCCCTGATGGTAAGGGTGGTACTGGGAGACGGTGCAACACACATGCCTGCTTGATGTCTTTCTGTTCTGCTGGTCACTGCTGGCATTGATCCCAGGTCAGATCTGGGTGTCTGCCCAATACTCCTGTCCTTATCCAGCTAATGAGGATCCAGCCTTCAGCAATATTTTCCTTTGCATGTTTGCATGTGTCTCTGGCTGCTCTGCTCTGCTCTGCTCTGCTGCCTGACTTCCGTTCCTCGTGTTCTATTCTTCATATTGTCCTGGCGATGCTCTCAGGGAGGAAACAGCAGACCTATTCGATTGCACTGACTATTTTGTGTTGGTCATTCATGTGAAGTCCCAGCACAAAACTTCTGGATTTCAACCTGGGAACATTACAGTTCTTCATAGATGAGTATTAGTCATTCACAGAGCTCTTTGCCCCCCCCCCCCCCCTTCCTTCTCCACATCTGCAGCTGACCCCTGCCTCCCAAATGTTCAGGTGATGCTGTTAACTCTCGTGTGCGAGGCGGCACCGAACGCGCTGACTCTCGACCTGCAGGGTGAGTCGGACAGCTGTCCATTTATTTATCTAAAGAACAGCACTTGGCTAAACTTCATGGAGGGGTTGCCATAGCGATGGACCTTGTAATTGTTTCCCTTATTATTGTAAATGACAACGGTGTAAAGTCTTGCCTTTTTTCTTAGGCAACCTCGAGTCATTGAAGAAGCAGTGTTTTGTGCTGAAGGAGGGTGTGGAGTATCGGATAAAAATCAACTTTAGAGTAAGACCTACTGTATATTCATGCATACCTTAAAAAGATATGACACCACTATTCTGTACACAGGTCACTTGGATTTCTGTTTGCTCTGCTGTTGTACACTTTGCATGATAACAGCTGCAAGATCTTTAATGGAAAAATGATTTGCCTGAGCAAAACCGTTTGCAATCAAAACCGATTCACAAGCTTCTTCTGAATGGCAGACATGAATGGCTGTCTTTGCAGGTGAACAAGGAGATCGTGTCCGGCCTTAAGTACGTGCAAGAGACGTTCAGGAAAGGAGTTAAGAGTGAGTTCCTGTCCCTGTGTTCTGTGTGGGGTCGCTTTCCATATTTCTCCTATACGTGACTTCAGCCTAGCAACTGGAAATTCAGTGTTTACATCAGTGTCACCTCACCTTGGTGCCCATTGGTGACCATGGCATATGTGCGTCTCTTTTAATCAATTTGTTCATGTCATGCTGTTCAAGCAGATGTTTTTATTTGCTTGGATAGGCTGCGATATAAAGACCAGCCCAGGCATGAGTTTAAAACCTGAACAGTCAGGTTATCTATGTGATATAACAAATAATCAGACGTTTGATCACATGACCACAGTGTAACCCACAGACCACCTTTGGTCACCAACGAACGGGCTGTTTACTTTAGCTGGGTTAATGAGTTTGCCCACGTTAACCGCAGCCACTCTTTTTCTCGCGCCCACCCTTGTAGTTGACAAGTCAGACTACATGGTGGGCAGCTACGGCCCACGGCCGAGCGAGTACGAGTTCCTGACCCCCACGGAAGAGGCACCCAAGGGCATGCTGGCTCGGGGCACCTACAACATCAAGTCTCACTTCACCGACGACGACAAGCACGACCACCTGTCCTGGGAGTGGACCCTCATCATCAAAAAAGATTGGATGGACTAAGGCCTCTTCTTCTCCAGCAATCCATCTTTACCTTTCCCAACTTCACCCACTCCTCCTTCATCCCTCTGCTATAATTTATCAGCTCTAATGGCTCCCCCCCTCTCTCTCCGACTGTCTTTTTGCAGTTGGACTCTTCCTACTCCACTTGTCGTGGGACGTCATCAGCTCCCTTGTTTCAAAAAAGTAAATCTAAAAATTCTGCTCATCAGGGCTGCGGTAATGGGTGTAGGAAGTCAGGTGTAGAGTAGTGTTTGAATTTTTTAAATGAAGGAACAGAAAAATGAGACGGCGCTGCTTTGGTCCTGCCAAGTGCCCAACGATGCCCGTGTTTACGGAGAGTACCGGTGCCACGTGGGGTCAAAGGCCGCAGCTTGGTCCACATCGGAGCTCTGGCTCATCCCACCCCACTGACTCAGACCCTTTACCTCTGTCTTACACGCGTCTTGGGGTTTTTAATTATGATTGTAATGATGAGACATTAAGATTTTCATTTTTTTGCGTGCCTGTTTCTCAGTTAGTTAAACTTCCGATAACTTCCTGTCCTCAGGGGCCCAAGTTGGGGGGTCTGTCAAGGCTTATTCTTCAGGAGGTGAACACTGTGCGTTCTGATTGGTGTGAGTTTGGAGGCATTGCCTCACCAGAACATGGGTCAGTTTCGCAGCGGTGCAGTGGGGCTCTCGTTGACACGGCTTCCTCCGTTTTATTTACATCACCCCACGCGGAGGTCAAGCTACTTTATTCTGTCATGTCATTTCTCTATTCCTAATAAATTAAAAAAGAAATGCGTGGGCCTTTAATTACCCTAACCGGTGCTCCACTCACTCACTGAGCCCACAGCAAAGTCTTTGCCATCGGTGGAGTTGGCATATGCGGCACGGCAGGAAGTGACATCAGCAAAGAGAGAGTAAATGGAAAAGAGGGTTTCGCATGACGATGAAGCAGATGTGGAGAAGGTAAGGCTGGCTAGTTGCCATGCCGATCGGGAATCCGTTGACTGAACTGACATTGATTATAAAATACTCTAAGCCAGTGGTACCCAAACCTGGCCTTGAGCTCCTCCGGCTGTTACGATCCACCTAATGTCCCGGGCCATGGTCACTCGTGCTGGAGCTGTAACGTAGCCAGGGGTGCTCTGGGGGTCAGGGGAACACAGCTCTCATCAAAGGTGCTGTGTACAGCAGAAAGAACCACGCAACTGTTTTGATAGATTGCTCTTGGTCCTTTGAGTCAGGTTAGGTTTGTGTAGATCTAGCATCAGTGCAGTATTGTTTGGCCAGTTACTTTGTCATTGTGTGTGCTATCCTCTCTCATTAGTTTGCTCATTAACTTTTTTTTTTTTTTTTTTTTACAAGTCTAAACTACTTTTATTTATTGTGTTTCTAATACCTGGATATCACGTTAAGTTGTTCAGATTACTATACTCCTCCATGTTCTTTCCTATACTAGTTCTTAGCTGGGGAGTATGGGGGGCTCAAACTGGATCAGAATGTTTATGAGTTTACCTACAGTGCGACACTAAGTGTGACCTGACTTTACTGTGGAACAATCTCATTTCTACAAATTGCCTTATTTGATTGTATTTCTTTTTTTTACCTTGACACGTAATGATCAGTGCTACTGTGTTAAATGTATCAATTCCCTCCTCGTTCTGATATTTGGGCACAGCCACAGTCTGTTTCGCAGTCGTCATAGCATGTTGTGAAATTTTCACAGAGAATGTTTGATCAGGGCCCTGTTCAAATTAAATATGAAACTGGATATTGCATCATTTTATTCCTGTATCTGACTTAATGCAGAAGGTCATTGTTCACAATTCAGGCCTTATTTTCCCTTGTCAGCTCATGTTCCAAAAGCCTTTCAGTGATAAAGACAATAATCTTTGCCTTGGAAAATAAAAATCTTGTCATTTTAAGAGGCTTGGTTGTGCAGTCTTTTCACATTATTTAAGGTAACTAGCTGCATGTGGACTGTCCTGATACCGTGATACACCGAGGGCGAAGAAGTGGCAGCATACTTTGTATTTTACTTTTAAAAATAATAGAAATTCCCATTGGTGATTGCCTAATACCAGTGTTTTCCCAGGGAGAGTAATTGGATAAAAACTAACCATGTCAGCCTTTTAAGTGTCTCTAGCCACGAAACTTAAATGATTAAACACCACTATGACTTAATTGTAAAACTGCTGTAGATCATGTGATCTCAGTGTAAGCGGACTATGGCAAAATGAGTTGGTATTTGCAAACCAGCAAGCATCATAACTTAGGCCTTTTCCTTACGGTTGGTGCTGATAATTACAATAATATTTAACTGTTCATTATTACTTGAATTGCAGCAGGAAAAAGCTTTCATTTAAAAAAAACATCCATATTCCAGTTGCTTACCCTAGAATGGGTCACAAAATTTGCCCTGGAACTTAACACAGACAACACAAGTCTTGGGTTCACCCTGAGTAGGATGCCAGTCTATGACTAGTCACATACAGACACAATAAAAGCGATTGCCAAATGAGCTGAACGTGTGTTGCTTGGTTGCAGTGACTTATTGCATTCAAGCTCTCTTTTGGCCACACAACACTACAATTTTGCGTTAAATAATTGAGTTTGCATGTAGCTTCCATAGTGACTTTTTTGATGAGAACGAGTCCGGCAACTTCTCGTTGGCTTCCGGGCAGGTAGTCCGGCAATTTAGAAACGCCAGTTAGCCTACATGTCTTTGGGTTGTGGGAGGAGTCTGAGGACACAACATGGGAGAAATATGCTTACTCCACAGTCGGTAAGAGATACGTATATTTCAACACAAATCGCATTCGAATAGCTCATGTCACGTGGCTGTTTTAATTTCATTTGGAGTGCGAACATTTCATTATAAACCCTATGTTCACACAATTCATTACTTTCAAACGTGTCGTTACGTTCTCAATAATGTACATAATTAAGTCGCCTGGCGGACGTCAATTTTTTTTTTGTCTATCACCCTGTATCGTTTGCACGCCAAATAAGTTGTTTCATACTAAAGCTTTATTTTAATTAAAGCTACCGATATTAGCCCCTGTTCATCGCACAATATAATTGGGTCTTTAAACGAAAACAAATTACTCGGACGTGTTATGTCCCCATAAAAATGGGAAGAGAACATTGCAGAGGCGAACTACGACAGATTTTCAGTTCTAACCTCTCAACCCAGGTCTTCATCTTGCACCCAGTGTTGATATAATTTAGTGCCGGAACGTTTATTTTTCAACAAAACTAACCATATAATCAGACGCTCTCGGGCGCAACCTGTGTACATGAGGACCAATCTGACGAAACTGGTAAAGTACAGAAATCGGCTATTCTATAATTATAAACGTTAATAGAGACAAATGCCACGTACACTATGCCTTTATAATTTGAATTTTTTACAACCGAATTTTAGTTTTGATATACATATTAAAAAAAAAAAAGTTAGCAGAGGATGGTTTCGATCCATCGACCTCTGGGTTATGGGCCCAGCACGCTTCCGCTGCGCCACTCTGCTGGCAGTAGAGGAATGTTCGGGGATCTATTAATCTATTTCGAGAGCGGAAATGTGAGGAAAAGGAAAAAAGAGTAAGGAAAAAAGATAAAGTTAAAGAATAATCCTGTTGACTCAGCTATGTCCACCATAAGTGAACGAACCCACTTTTTGATATAATAATGCAAATTTTAAATATTGGCTTCAGGTAAAATTGTAACACCCCAGATGGGACTCGAACCCACAATCCCTGGCTTAGGAGGCCAGTGCCTTATCCATTAGGCCACTGGGGCAGGTCAATTTTGTATGCTAACGTGTTATTACAATAGTTAAATAGGTTAGATGTTCGACTCTTCTTCTTTCGTCTGCTCATGCTAGGGATCGCCAAAGCGGACCAGTTCTTTCCATTTCTTTCCGTCCTCTGTATCTTGCTCTGTCACACCAACCACCTGCATGTCCTCTCTCATCACATCCATACAGCTCCTCTTTGGCCTTCCTCTTGCCTGGCAGCTCCATCCTCAGCATCCTTCTCCCAATATACCCAGCATCTCTCCTCTGCACATGTCCAAACCAATGAAATCGCGCCTCTCTAGCTGTTCATGGCATGAATGGATGAATGAATACATAATAACTCCAAAACAATGTTTTGCATCTTTCCTGAAAAAGTGATTCCAGCAATGAAATAGAATAGCTAAATCTTAGAATCGTTCATACGTTACATAAAATGAATCAAATCTTTCTGTACACAATTCCAGAAAATAAACGAAAAAGACACCAGTCCGTATGTAACTCCAGAAAATTATCGACCACGAAGGGACTCGAACCCTCAATCTTCTGATCCGAAGTCAGACGCCTTATCCATTAGGCCACGCGGTCCACTTGCAAGAGCAGATAATTTTGGACTCTAAAATAGATCTGAATTCATCGGAATTCTAAGATTTAAAAGAACGTGATGTGAATTCATGCGACCCAGTCTGATAGGGATGTATTGGATCATTTAAAACAATCATTCAAAAGACGCCAGTTTAAAAGGGCGGAGCAGTATTCAACGTGAACAGCTGAACAACTGTGACGTCATAGAACTGATAAACGCAATAGTCGATTTAAAGTTACGTTCGTAAACGTTTGCGACGGAAGGTGAAATGCGGATCAGTAGGTGTGATTATGGCGGAATGATGTGTATAGAGAAGTGCCGGATGGTTTTTCTTGCGAATAAATTTCAAATTAAAGTTCTTATTATAGTTGTATTTAGGTTACATTAAGACAACGCTCCTAAGAGTATGATTTATTGAAGCGATTCTACAGTAAATAAAACTAAGAGACAAACAACGCTCTGATGGAAATCTAGCTGTGGTGGTTGTAGGGATTGGTATAACATGTATGTAATTATAATGTTTAGCGATATTGAACAATATACAGTATTGCGGATTTTTTGAGGCTTATGTTGCTTAAAACATTAACTCGTCTGCCGATTGACACTTTTCGTTGAATATCCTTTCCACTTAGTGATAAAAGAACAATTCTGAACTGGAGAGGGCATTTCCTGGAGAAAATGCGTGTGATTGCTGGTTGCATTAGCTATGGAAGGATGGAGGGATGAATGAAAGAATATAATGGTGAGGGATGGGTGCCATCAGTATGAAAGTAGTCAAGTGCTGTACTTTTGCTGTAGAATACTATGGGAGGTGATTCCTGCCATTATTAAGATGCACATTCGGAATGGGGACGTGCAGGCGGAACATTCGCGTTCGGCATGAAGATCCGCTTTCGGAAGGTTCGCATTTGTATACCGGGTTGCTATGGATACTGAAGGCAGCCCAAAATTCATTACGCGCGTTAATGCGCATGCTCCGCGTGCACGTCTTCCTTCCGAACGTGAGTCTTAATAACGGCGGGAATCACTCCCTTATACCTTCTCCTCCAATGTTCAGTTTTATGATGTCACGAAGCCGTCCGAGGACTTTGAATGGAGGTGAGACCACAGTTTATCGATTGGTTTTGT
>JAACJT020000037.1:2991898-3014056 GCA_009936485.2 Gymnarchus niloticus
CCACCCACCCACCCATCCACCCAGAAGACATGCCCGATAACTTGGTGCGTGTGCAGTTTATGTGTGTGAGCAGCTGATATGGTTACTGACCTCAGTCCAATATCAGTGTGTGGTTTAGCATCGAGGTGTGCTTGTGTTTCCTGGCATCTCCTCCCCAGCTAAGGTGCTTTGGGCTTCACAACTAACTGGTCCCAGCTAAGGTGCTTTGGGCTTCACACCAACAGGATACTGGTATTTGGTCCTAGACAGGTGTTTCAGTACAGGTGAATTTCTCATGTACATTATACAGAATACTTGCACAGGCTCCTAAAACCACACAACAAAGGCTGCTAGCATGCTAACATGCTAACTGTTAAAGTTACACTTTGCACTGTGGGATATAACACCTGTGGAATCCTATATAGTTAAATCTGATATAATCACACATAGATTGCAATTGACTATAAACATTAATCTCTGGTTATTGACAATTGTTTTACGAAGATTCTTATATGCCCTACAGGGGGAGCTAGACATTTGAAGAGGAAAGATTTTCTTACAACTTTCACACTTGGACATCCCGAAGAAGGAGAAGTGAGATCAGCGTACTCCACCCCGCCTTCCCCCCAAAGAGGTTTGTCCATACACCGAGGCAGCATGACCCTGGATGTGGGGGCAGATGAGAAGGTGGGGTCACTGACGGCTGGGCCTTTGTTTTTTGTTTTTTTCCAGGAGAGAGAAGGCATAAAAAATGCTTCGACAGTGTGTCACCTCTCCATGGCCCAAGTGGCGGGCAGGATCAGGAAGTGTGTCACTGCCCGGCCCTCGTGCCCCCACTGCTATATTCAGAGTTCTCTCATTACGGTGTCTGCCAGGGAAGCTGACTCACTGGGAGAAAAACACCGTCCTATTCCTGTCCCACACTGCCACGCTCATAGACGCCGGCTCCGTGTGTATATTTACACTACGCGCACCTACGGCGTAGCTAATTACACAAGGAAGAGTCGGAATAGAGAACAAATCGAGCGCCTGTCAACGGGTGGAAAGGAAAATGCTTGGACAGTGGAGCAACATGATGGAGCTCCTCCCTCACCTTCGCTGAGCAGGGGTCTACAGCAGCTTGCCAAAGCCTTGCCTCGGTGGCAGCTTGCGCCCAAACCTACCTAATCAGATCAGGAAGAAAAAAGTCCACGTTAAAAAAAAGCCATTAGAGAAGCAGTGGCAGGTCTGACTGACCTTCACCATAGCCCTGTTTCCACATCATGTTGGGGGGGGGGGGGATTCTGGGATGGTAGCAAAGTGGAACAGCAAAAAATGACAGGTTAGCAATGAGAAGGGCGATTCCAGCGTAACACAGCAAACCATAACGAGTTGGAATCCCACCAACAATTTCAGCCTGGAGGACAGGGGATCTGAGGAACAAGCGTTTCCTTGAAGCCTCGGTGGCAACAGGTCACCTTGGTTCCGAAAACACGCAGACACCCAGATCAATATTTGCTGCAACCCTGCCGCCATACAGAAGACATATTATTGCGAGGCTGCCCTGACAGCCTAGGCGACAGCTGTCTGAGAGCCTCAAGACCCTGTGATTTGGGCCTGCACGTCACACAGGAACCCTGACCTGCTGGGAAGGGGGTCACTAGAGGTCAGCCCACCCTTTCTTTAAAAAGACTGGGCCAAGTGAACTAATGCTGTCATTGCTACGTGTATTACACAACGGCAGTCTTAATTACATTTAAATGCTAATTAGCCATAATTCAGGCACACGTAGGACTTGTGATTATCCCACAGTACCATCAAGGAGGCTGACCTTGTTCTGTACTGATCCATTTCAGTGGAATTCCCTCCTAAATTTGGCATTTGGTTTTCCTCCCATATGGGTGGGTGAATATGAGTAAGGCAGGATATTTTATAAATAAATATAATTATGAAAGATTATCTACTAGCTGTGGAGAAAACACAGAGGACTGGTAGGAGCCATATCACACTGCTTTCTTTGTGCAATACCGTTGCTGTTTTTTTTCCCAGTCTGTCCCAGCTCTCGCTGGCATCTTAAAGAGCAAAGGCGGAACCAGGGACAGGTGTGCCATTAAGCTATAAACACACAGGCTCGTAACAATCACCTTGCCTTCTAGCCGTACGCCTGCCATCATCGTCATCCTCCAGCACATGGCCTGGGGATTGGTGGTGGGCTTGAAATGACAAGCTTTGAGGAAGAAAAACCACACCAGTCGATGTGTGTCCTGCCCTGAGCTTTTGCCGCATGTTATCCAAAACAACAGGGGTGACGGTAATGATAACCGAGGCCAACCGGATGCCACTTCTACCACAGTTAGCAGTCTTACTTGGCCTCCTGGCCCACAGGTAAACGCAGGCTAAATAAAACACCAGCTAAAAGTGCCAGGTGAACGTACCCATCATAGGAAAACCTCATTAACTCCCGTTGCTATAGCTGTGCTTTGCGGGAGCTCTCGCCGACATCCCCCTCAATCAAAGCACCAAGGAACTACCCTAAGAAGGTGCTGAGGGTGACGCGGTCATGCAGGGAGGTCGCAGGTTTTGCCCGTCCATGTGCTGCTCATTTAACACCATCTCGTTGACACTTAACCGGCTATATACTGATAGGTATTCAACAGGGCAGTATGGGTCTCATGCTTTGCTCAAGGGTTCAAGAACAAGGAAGGATGACAGCAAGGGAAGTCATCGGTGGATTGAAAAAGGTGCACCTCATCCAGGATGGAAAAGCAACTAAGGCCTCGAGAACCAGAGCAGCACTACCCAACTCATCCATGGTCATCACCCTCCCAACAATGCTTCTCATTCCCTAATCACCATTTAACAGAGACACTAATAATCAGCTTCTACTGTAGTTCTGTGTTCTCCTGCCAAAAACTACTCACGCTGGGCCGGTGCCTCTCGAACCCACACTAACGCACTGCTGCATCTTCTCTCAGGAGGACTTGGGGGGGGGGGGGGTGCGCGCGCAGCTGCAGAGGAGAGAGACACTAAACACACAAAACATATCGCAACCAATCCAGAAACGTGCAAGCATCAAAAGACTTCTCTTGGATGACTCCCAAGAAGATATTTCACCAAAATATCAAGTTTCTTCTTGTAGTGAATATTTTTAAGAAGGTTCAAGCATTCAGGCTTGGTGAACGGTAACAGATCGTAGGGCCTAAGCAGTGAAACTGTCACCTGTATCATGGGACGATGCCTTTCACACACCTCTTCCATACCTCTAGCCAACAATGTTTTACTGTATCTGCTGTAGTCAGTGCCAAGCCGGCACACTGTGATATAGCAAAGTGTCTTTAGTGTCAAATTTGCCGTTTATGATGCCCCCAGGATGGCTTCTGCACAATGGCAGCCCACTCAGCCATACTGTCTGTTTCTTTCTCCCAGGGGAAAAATCTGGAGAGTTGCGGTATGGAATGGCACTACTCAGCTGGCTTCACAACATTGCAACTCTAGTTGCACGGTAATCTCATTGCAGGTAATGCCAGTGGATCCCGACTGCAATTAGTCTCCCTTTAAAATGCCCAGCCATCTCACACGGTTCACTACCTGCCCTTTCCTCAGCCGGTGAAAGGAAGCTCCAGAGACGTTTGTCCTTCGGGGTATCACAGATCCTCTGTCTCCTTTTTTCCACCTCACCTCTCCCTTTCATGGCCTGTGAGGATAACACTTTGAACAAAAAGAGAGGGAAGGAAAAACATCGCCCCAAGCTCGAGTCATGTCAACGCATGTCCTCGCAGAGAGAGCGTAAAAACAGGACTGGTACGGCAGCCGTAAGGAGTCTCCTTACATCAGGCAGCTAATCTCCTTTTCTCTCAGCTGCTGAAAGACCCAGAACTGCCTTCTCATTTTGGTTTGAAGAGAGAGAGATGTCTTTTAATCTCCACTCTGAGTGCAGGGTGTTTGGAATGGGGTGGTGTGTGTGTGTGTGCGTGTGTGTGTGTGTGTGTGCCCTCCTCAAGTTCATTTCTGCAGAAAAACTCAATGAGACCGTGATAGACAGCAGTGCTGAGTTAGTGCTTCTTTACAAGCCAGCATTTTGATTCTTCTAGAAAAATTTAACATCCTTTCCCAGCGCTACTGTCTGACTTCATCCAAACCTTCACTGGCCTTCTGCATCTGTCAGTCCCTGGCAGGAAGCTTCTCTACCTGATTATCATGGATTGATCTTATGAAGCCTGTTCCACACCAGCTCTCCCCTGACACACATCTGCCTGGCATTACTCCACCTGGCATACATGTTCTTGCCTGGCATACCATGCTCTTTCAATCAGCTGGTACAGGATCCGGTACTTCCCCACCATGCACATCCCCTCACAGGCAAATGAAGCCCATGAGAGACTGAAAGAATGAGAAATGACGAGAGCCCCATGTTCTCACTCCAGAAAGTCACTCTGTTTGGCATGTAGAGTGTTTTTCTCCAGCTCCTAGAACACGCTCCCGTCTGCCATCTGCCCTTCTCAGTGAACGGACCCATCCATCCACGGGCCTCACAATACCCCATTCATTCGGCAGCCGTATGCCCCCCTCCCAACCACCCGCCTAGCCCCGGTTACGCAGTCACAAGGTCACCAGGACCTGGGATTACCGCTTTTCAACCAGGAGGCGGCTAAAGAAGAGGCTGGGACGTAGAGTGGAGAGAAAGGCAAAGGTGGAGAAGTGAGGGGGGAATGGTGGGTTGAGAAAGATGAAGAGGAAGGTAAATAAAAATATGAGCAGAGGTTGGATAGGATGAGGGGCAGGAGAGGGTGCCAAAGATGGAAGCAGAAGCAGGAAAACAGCCTGATTAGAGGCCCCACAATGGAGAGGCTTGGAGGCCAGATTACACATCCGCCTTTATGCATCTGTCTGCAATACAAAATGCTGTTCACACACCATTCCTGTATGGTCCGTCTTAAGCCCAGCAAAGGGCGAGGGTGGCTATTCAAAATTTCATAGTGCAGTGATGACATCAGCAGTAATGTGTGTAATATACCATCACTCTGGGTTTAGTGGTGCTGCAGTGGCGGCTGTACTCATGGTAGCCCCACCTTTTCCCATAATGCCTATAGCTACACATGTCTCATTAGCGTCCTCCAGCGGCCCATGGCTTTGATAAGTAACCTCCCTGGATTTTGAAATACAAAATACAGTAGATTCCCAGCGACTCTGATGTACTGATGCTGCCACTGCTCACCATCCTATGTGTGTGTGTGTGTGTGTGTGTGTGTGTGTGTGTGTGTGTGTGTGTGTGTGTGTGTGCGCACGCCGCGTTTATAGTACATACATTGTGGGGACAAAATATAAGAAACAAGTAAGAAAGTAATAAAAACTGACATTTTACCTTGTGGGGACATCCGTCGTTTCCCTACAAGGGAAAACTCAGTTTTATAAAAATCAGTTCATGCAATCAAAGAACCAAAAGATCTCAAAGTCTTGTATTTTGTTGGGTTACTTATGGTTAAGGTCACAGCTGGGTAAGGGTTAGGGTTGTCATAGTTAGGATTAGGGTTAGGCCCATAGAAATGAATGGAAGGTCCCCACAAGGTTAGAAATACAAACATGTGTGTGTGTGTGTGTGTGTGTGTGTCTGTGTGTGTGTGTGTGTGTGTGTGTGTGTGGAATGAGGCTTAAACTAATCCCTTCATTCCTGGCCCCTTCATGAGTAATTCGCAATGAAAGCCTAAGAAATCAGACATGAGCGTTAGTCCTTTGGTGTTCTTTATTCCGAAATGTTCCCAAATCCTTCTTTTCAACCAGTTCTTTCTAGTTGCTCTCTCTACGCTCAGGTTCCACACACCCCCACACCCTGTAGCATTCCTGTAAATGTAGACAGAGCAGTTTGCTTTGGGGCCCCGGAGTCTGGAGAATGACAGGTGTCTCGAGACCCAGCAATAAGGAACTCTCAGCTGAAGAGGGTAAAAGACTCCCACAGAAGGGTGGGCAGAAGACAGAGACTCAAAATACCATGAAACGACATGCAGACAAAGCCTGCCGCACATAACAAGATGAACAACACCCAAAAACGCGATCAAGAGAGTCTTCGAGCGGCCAGCAGAAGGACCAGATGGATGTTAGTGCACAATCACAGTGCCTATGGCAGCTGAACCTTTGATCTTGAAGTTGAAGGTGTCACTGAGTTCGGCTCTCGGGTGGGTCTTGAACTCTTGAACTGCTGTTCCCTGAAGCGATGCACCATACCTGGATTGTGACAGCACGGTTCACCGTATTTCATGAAGAGCCAGTGCACCATCCCATGCAAGTCCAACCGGCAGGCGAGCAGGCAAAGACGCGTGGCTCTGACGGGACTAGCTGTGGAACCGCGGTGAAAGGCGTGAGATTTGTCTCACCAGACCCCCCACCTGGTGCAGACTGAAAGACCACAACCACAGAGACCAAGCTGGGTGCGGTAGGGCTTCGCAGCTCCATGGAAAGATGGACATAACAGCTGGCCAGAGCTGGTGATGACGAGGTTGGGGGGAAGGGGGTATCTAAAGGGACCCCGTGACAGAATGACACAGACACACACACGCAAGGCCCCACACGCAGAGCACAGGTGCAGCTGTTGCTACTGAAACTGGAGGGTTCGGTACACAAGGGCCCAAGGACAGAAGCCCAGAAACCAGAGCTATCGTATAGGAAGTCATTCAGGTCCTAATGTAATGTGGAATTCAAATTGAAGGCCTCCTGCCCGGGAATTGCTGCATTGCATAATAAAATCCACATTAAAAAATTATGTATGACCTTCTAATATACTCTCCCCCAGACTGCCATTATAAGACGGCACGGTAGTCTCCCTAACCCAAAACAGCCATGAAAGAATCCGACCACCCACCCAGAGTCAGCCTCAGCTCCTATCCTGTCCGTCTCTGGACCCCGAGCCAATTCCATATCCTGATATCCTGTTTCTACTGGCTCCGAAGCCTCGTTTTTATTGTGGAGCATCCCCTGGGCTAAGGGCTACCTTCGAGTCGCCACTCAGTACCTGCAATAAAAACAGCTCCAGCACTGCCTCCTTGTAGCCTGCGCAGCTATTTTAGGCTGAGGTTATAAAGGACCCCCCAACCTGGACTGAATTTAGTTGCCTACAGAATGCCCAAGTTAAATCATCAATATATCTTTTATAAATGATAAATATTCATTAGTGGTTTTAATGAATTCCTAGGATTTTTTAAAATAATCTTTTTGTAATTTCTGTAATGCTGGAATGGAGTGTTTCTTTATTCCTAAAATAATCAAAAAACTAATATTGACCCTTGCTAAAGAAGACCTTTTGCGGCAAGGAGGGTTGGGAAAAGGAGCAAGTAGACTGCAAAGGCAGAGGAATGTTTGGGCTGAGAATCCAAAACCCAGAACCACAGGACAACACGGGGACACAAAGCCACCGGTCGGCTCTGGACACAAGACAACACCAACTCAAAGGCACCGGCATAAGAGTCGACTTCTGTGCCCCTCAGTCCAGGACACTATTTAAAGTTCGGCTGACCAGGTGGAACACAAGTCTCCATTCTTGTTATGGCCATTTCCACAAGGAGGGGAAAAAATTAAAAAATAAGACTGAATACAGCTGGCAAACGTAAGTTCCCATCCAGATATTGACGTGAAAGACACTGCCTGCCTATTTTAGTGCCTTGTATACCCTTACTTATTTATTTATCGTGACTCTGTGAAGGCAGTGCAGCCTTCTCCACCTTCCTGTGGCCTTGCAGCCCTCCAGTCGAGGCTTCACACCTAGGCTACAATGAAGAGTGTCACTCTCTGCTCCTGTAGCGGCAGTCTGGAGCTGTCGACGCACTGCTTGGACCTCCAAAGGAGTCAGCATCTGGGAAACCCTCCATTTGACATGGGAACAAACAATGTGGACATTGCAGTGGAAAATCTACCCAGTAGCAGTGGTTTCAGGTAATGCATCGAAAAGTTAGCTCCTCCTCAAATATGAGGCAAACACAGGGGACAGATGACAGAAATGGCAAGTTACAATGGACTCTTCAGATAACCTTGAACACGTCTCACCCTCGATGCTCCATACCAAGGAGGGTCACACACTGGGGGTACCAGCAGAGTGGCAGATCCTGGAGCCAACATCTTGAAGGCCTGACTTCAAAGAGACCACAGAAGAGTGGCAACCTGGTTGAACAAATAAAGTTTTCATTCCAGAGTATGACAGGATGCATGTGGGTTTAGTAAATAAGCAAGTAAACAAATAAAGTGATCAAATGACCTGTTCACGATACAATGCTACAGAGAAAAAAAAGACTTCCTCTCTCGTTTGAGGTGCTCCAGTGAGACTCGGGTCTGCCTCACAAAGAACATATAGTTATAAAAATAACTAAAGAGCTGAAAGAGCCCAGGATGTGATGGCTGTCGCACGCTCCCTGCAGCTTTGTCAGAGTTTTGAATGGAGCGTCACCAAAGTGGAAGGGGTACGCCGAAGGCCGTGGTGCGGCTGGCACAGGTCCGCACCAACCGAACGGCTCTGAGGATGAGACACGGTCCTGAGCAGTCAGTTTAAGCCGGGGGGCATCATGCAACTCAAACTGCCCTAAAAGGCCGATGGAAGCAGGTCAACTATCTTTTGGGAAAAAAAGATGATAGAATAAAATGAGAGAGAGAAAGGAGGGGGGAGACCAACCAGTGGATGGGCTGTGAAATGGAATGAGCCAAGTAGTGATAGATGAGGGCCAGTGAGTGAACTGAGGTGGATGGGGGGGATTGGCAGGGTGCGGCCTGCAGCTGGTGCATCCAAAGTTCTGAGACAACAAGGGACCTTCTTTGTGGGACAAAAAGAAGAATGCCATGCGGGTGGCGAGAGCAGTTCCCCTGTGAAGGTCTTGAACTCTCCCCATGGCCTCTGTGAGGCACTGGTGGACACAGAAGAAGCCTCACAGCCACCCAAACGAAGAGCATGACACCAGAGCGGATGAGCCGTCAATTAACAACCGATCCAGTTCCAGAAGTGCTTTATCATGTTCCTTCTGGAGTGGCGCCCCTGATGACCTCTGGCCGTTACTTGTTGACTGACACACGTAGCCTTTCAGCCAAAGCCTGTGTACAAAACAAGTGGTTCACTTGGCGTCTTGAGATTATCACCGCCCGTTGCTGTTAGTAGCTTTGTGACACACTGTTAGCCTCTTGGAAGCGCAATGGATGTAAACAAACGGCACAACATAGAAGATGGTCACTGCAGGAGGAAATCAAAGGAATTATTTTGAACCATTAAGCTGAACGGTTTTTGTCAAGTGATGAAGACGACTCACAAGTTGTGTAAAGACAAGCTGAGTTATACTTTTGGTATTTGTCATTGTCCCGGGGTACTAGTAACAGGCTTTCCAGATAGATAAGGATTGGTCAAGAAACATCTGAAACGAGATTTTGGAGGAAGATAAAGACCAACTGACATTGTAGGTGGGACCAGGAAGAAATGGTCCGCTCTATAATTACAGGACAGAGAGTGGCCCAGGGAGAAGGGTGGAGCATCGGCGGAACCAATCAGGGGCACTGAGACAAGTGGAGCTCCTGTAATTGAGCCAGTATGAGGATGAGAGGGGTCAAAGGTCAAAGGAGGAAGCGACAGGCCAGTGGGATTAATGGCCCCAGAGAGATCCTAAGTCATCAGTCTGTGTAGCACTGACAGTAACCGGAACCTTCCATGATGGGTACTGTGAGAGGGTTCAATTAAAGGGGAGCACTGGCATATATATTTTGTTACATCCAGCTCTAGGTTTTTGCAAAAGACTCTTAAATGGGAAAGGGGACATGGATTAGAGCTGTCACAGGTTTGGTTACATAGAGGTCTGATCCCCAAAACTGAAAACAGACTGTGAAGTTTGGTGACAGGTTCCCAAAGATACTGTTACACACATCTTCACACAAGCGCAGACGTTCCTTGCATTTTCACGTCTTTCCCAGGTGGTGGCCACCCTCCGATCCTTGCGTGGAGTCCGTGAGAAGGCAAAGCAGAACTTCACCCCCAGCCAGGGAGGAGAAATGTGCAGACGCTGGCCTGGCATGTAAAAATCTGCAGGAACCAAAGCTCTGCCAAAAACCCCTGGATGGAGCTTCTGCTGATCTCACCCTGGCTACAACACATCTGCTGTCATGAGGCTTGGCAGCTACATCGACAGGTGTGTCTGTGAGGCAGGTCTAGGGCAGGTGAGGATTTGGGACTTGAAGGAGCGGAAAGCCTGGCTTCTGAGCCAGGGAAACACACAAACATTCCTTAACAGTCACCGCCACAATCCTGCTGAAATTACCTTAAACTCATATGGATTAGCCAGCCAAATCAAGGGGATGCAGGGTCCCATTCATCCAGATCCTATCTCCAAAAGAAACCGTTTCTTTTCATGAATTGACAGTAACTTGACTGTGTCACTCCAGATTCAGTGTATGAGGCCATGTTCGTTTTCCAGTGGCGTGGTACCACGGAGCCGTAAGCTCACACAGGAACACCACAGCAGTGCTAAGTGCCTGTGATACTGCTAGCCTTCCTACCTGTTCACATCAGCGACAACTACGATGAGTGTGTGTTTTTTAGGTTCGCGATCAGCACAACTGCAGCCAGCCGGTGAATAAAAAACACGGTCCTGCCACTTTTGCCGTGTGTTTAGTGACACTGGATCCTGGATTGGCATGAAGTTCAGAGGATGATGTTATCTGCACAGCGACCAAGACGATGTTGTCGTTGAGGCAGTCCCTGTAGGCGGTGGCGGATGCACAGAGAGAGCCTGGCGAATTTCACCGCTCCCTTTACATCTCGGAGACTCTAGACTCAGACCATCCCAACCTATCAGGTTGACCCTCTCACTGCAGTAATTGCCTGTAATTCCGGGGCCCACAGCTTTAGCGGACCCTGCGGCTACGGGCCAAGTTCCCCTTCCCTGTTGAAACAGACAGCCTGACATCCTGTCATACTCCCCCACTGCCGAGCCCTCCTTCCCCTTAGACCACCTAGATCCTCGTGGCCCCTTAGTGCTTCCAAGGGGCATTTTAGGTATGTTGACCCGATCTGTCCTCTGATGTATACAATCCCTGCATACCACTGAGAAAAGGCCATTAGCAAGACTGGTCTGTCACACTAGCAGGTGGTGAGGAGCAGGGGGTGGAGGGCATTTAAAAAAAAATGTCTTTGTTCACCTAAAATAGCAGGCTCCACTTCAGGCCCTGAGAAGTATGCTTCTTGCGAGTTGCTGCACTATCATGCCTGTATCTCCCCACTCAGAGAGGTGTTTTCTATCCAGCAGCCGCTGGCTGATTTGGCACAAGGCTCATCTTGGTAGCTTCCCCCCGGAGGTGGAGCTGTTTAGGCCTGCCGTACCAACAGTGGTCCGGAGCATCGGGGAAGAGATGTGCTTTCGTATCTCAGCCCTGACGGGTTCAGCCATTAACAATTTGCTGGCCTCGGAGCTGGCTGGCCCCGTAACGCGTGTCAGATTTTTATCTGTGCGCAGGATACCTCTGGGCAAATGACAAACACTGTCAGAGAAGCAAACGTCTCACACCAGGTGGACCGAGTCAGATAGCTCACATATTTAATGAGGTAAAGGTACCCTGGCAACTGGGGGAAAATGTAGCACCTTGGGGATTTCAGAGGGCGCCAGGAACACCATGGACCGGCAGATGTAGTGTCAGGGACAGCCGTGTGAGCCGGAGCCACGGCTGGCGGCTGGGAGGTGTGACTAATGGGGACACCTGAACCCGACTGTAACACCAAGGACCCTGCTGTATGGCCTAATCAGGCCCGTTATCCACGGTGCGAAACAGGCTTCGTGGATCAGGTTTCGGGTTCCGGGGTGGCGGGGGGTGCTCAGTCATAGCGTTCTGATGACCTAGTGGGGTCATGACATTAGCCTGTCACAGCAGTGATAGATGCAAACAAACTTGCACTCGTACAAAGACTCCTGCAGAGCAGCAAGCTCACATACACACACTCAGTGTAATCACACCTCTCTTTTTGACAGTCCCTTATCTAACACGCTAGGAACCATGGTGGCGTTGCCTTATTTTGGGTCACTAGCTGGCAGAATCTGACTGCCCAGTAGGTGGACATATCACCATCGTGCAACACTTTCATAAATATGTTATTCGGCAGGTCTCCAGGAAACAATGAGGATCCAGACGGGGAAGACCTTCGACGATCATTTACAGCCAATCATTCAAAATTTGAATAGAAGATATAGATGATGTTTCAGGATAAGCTTCAGGAATCAGCAGGTATGATCCTGGGTTCAGTTTAGGTTAATTTCCAGCTAGGCCAAGGTCCATAAAATGGAGCACAGGGACTGTAAGAGCCAGAGAGCATGTCCACCCCCTCACCCCGCTGCTGACACAGGTATGACACTGAAAGGAAAAACTCCAAGCTGTGGATATTTCAGTAAGTTCTGTGTCAACAGTGACCTTCGTGGCCCGCCAAGGCAAACACCATTTGCACTTGTTTCTCTCCTTAATCGCTCATCTAAACAAGCTGTGCGTGTGTGTGAGTGTGTGAACATGCATCTGTGTGTGTGTGTGTGTGTGTGTGTGTGTGTGTGTGTGGGACTCTAAAATAGATGCATGAATGGCCTCTTTCACTAAGTGCTACGTTTGAAGTCCTCCTCGTCGACACTTGGGCCCCAGTTCTGCTATGCTGACCCACAGCCTTCTCACCAGGACATCGCATCTTAGGCTGGATCAGGCCTGTAATGGCATCAGCGTTGATGTGACACTGGATTGTTAATAGAAAAATGGTGACCTTTCTATATAGAAACGCAGAGACTGATGCGAATAGGCAGTGAGCACAATCTTGTTAGTCAACCAAAAGCTCAAGGTGACATTGCTCCTCTCCCTCCATGGGCTCCGTGGAGCTGAAGATGTCCTTTCACAAAGCCTCTTTTCAGCGTGGAGATTTATTTGTGTGGCAACCCTGGGAGCCAGCACCTCTCCGAAACAGCGCGCTCAGTGTGCGCCTCTGGCAGAGAAGGTGTCAGGCCGGCAGGGGGTGGCATCAGGGAAGACTAGCAGAGCTAGAAGTGTTGTAATTAACACGCGCTGCCCGCTGGCCCCCGGCGATTGGATGCCCTGTCTTAAAACGCTAACATTAGCATACCCTGTTATCTCTCAGTTCCAAACTCAGAGGGATACATGACACAACATCTTTTCGCAAACCTTTTTTCCCCCAAAACACTTTTTTCCAAAGGTCAGAATGTCTTGTGGGTTTTTTTTTCCCGTCCCGAGCAGGAGAAAGGGGAAAACCCAACACTGTATTAGTTTACAGCACACATGTCATTTTCACCATTTTTTTCCCTCCACTGAGGAAAGGAAGAGAAAGGGGTGGAATCAGCCTTTCACTCACGTGCCAAGCTTGTTAGGACAGGTACTCCCCCTACAGCTCAAAGCCTCTTTCTTCTGTATGCTTTCCATGTGATGAGGATCCTCAATGACTCGCCTTGTTTGAGATGCAGCATCACACGACTCGTTCTGTAAGCAGGTATGTGATGAGAACATAACCTCCGGGCAGCAGAACACCAGGTGAGATCCTCTCAGTTCAGGGACATACCCTAACCCATGAGCCATGCGCGTGTTGCTCTGCAAGGGTCCATCCCCAATGAGTGTTCCTCGTCATAAGCAACGTCTGTCTCCTGGTCTATCTGCCGCCCTTCAGACGTCAGAGATTCTCAATGTTTATTATAGTCCTTTATTGTTCCTCTCATGGTCCTTGAGGTCCCATAAATCTCCTTAGTTCTTCATATTCGTAACAATCTTGCGATCTTTTCGATCGGGGGGGCTCAAATCTTGTCTCCACTCTGTGTGTGTGGAGTTCACATGATCTCCAAATGCTTTGTGTTTTTCCTCCTACAATCCAATTGACTCCTTTAAATTACCCATAGTGAGTGTGTTGGCTGGAGCCCTTTCTCATCACATCAACTTACATGCAAACTCTGGCTCGACGTTGGACAAAAGCTCAGAGAGAGAGAACCTCAGTAGCGTGTTGACTATAGTGTGCCCCAGTCTTGTGTCTTGTGCTGTCTGGGATAGGCTCCAGGATAAGCTATTAGAAGATGGATGGATGAACAAGAGTCTGTTGTTCTTCTTGGATTCGTGGTCATCTAGTTTTTCATGGTCTCTGCTGTTTTTAAAAGTCCTCTCCGGGCTGAGTTCTAATGAGCTCTCCGCTGGAGGTACTTGACCAGATCTTGGGACTGACTCCTTGAAATCTTCTGGCTGTTGAGCAAATTGCTGCCTCTTTACAAGCAGACAACTGACCAGACTTGAACTAACTAACCAGGAAGGCTCTGGGTTCTGTCCAGCAAAGTTAGTCTCCTCACTGTATGCACAGACTTACAGGCCTCTTAAAGTTCCGACTCCAAAGCCTTGGGATTGGCAGCCCAGTGATTAATGAGCCTTTGACTGGCCACATTATGTTCAGGTGCTTCTGTTCTTCTGCCCAAAATCTGCACACTTTCGTTTCCCTATGCTGGACTCCTTCAGACCATGACACCTCTTCGATCCATTTCATGGTCCTGCTTCTCCAAAGAAGCAAAGAGAGTCAACGGGTCAGGGGTGGAAAAGGGAATGAAGGATGGGGGTGGTGTTTCATCAATGTCTGATGTACCCCCAAATAAGCCCCCACAACATTCAGCATACTCTGCCTCAGAGAGTCTGAAATTACAGTATCCCTCCATTCTCCACACATGCCAGGATGAGGGGAGCAGAGGATAACAGGCTTTTACACTTCTTCCCTGTATGCCAAAGGGAAGCCCAGCCAACAGATAATCATTACAGCATTGTTAATAAAGAGCAGCGGACTGGATGGGTAAAGAGAAGTGGGAGGGAGAAGTCTGAGAGCGAAAAGAGTTTAAGTTCTAGTGCTGTTGTTAAAAACTTTTAGTAGAAATGTGTTAATGTGCTCTGTTCAGCAACAGACCCCCATTCTGTCCTTCCAAGAAGAACGGGAAGACTACCCTTTGAGGGCCAAGGGGGAGGAGGCCAGGAGTGGAAAGGAAGACTAAGGTGGGCTGCTATGGTACGGCGTGATTGATGTCGGCGACACAGAGAGGATGTTGAGTTCTATCAACGGAGCTGGTCCAAGGAGGGGTCCATGCAGCACACAAGGTTTCCTCAGAGCACCTCTGAAAGGTGTTCTTTAACACAACACGAAAGCAGCACCAATAACTCCTGCATCTGTCAGCCTTTCATCTGCAATGAGCCAAGCACTCCTGAAAATACTGCACGTCGTAAAATAAAGTCAAACAGGGCTGTGGGGGAAGTGTAGCAGGGGCGCTTGGTTGGGGATTTCCAATCATCTTGATAAATGCATCAGATTCTGATTTAGGGTACAGATGGAGAACAGAAAACGGAAGTATGGCCAAGGGTGGGGGACATAGGGCCTGCCATCAGTCCTTCCGCTCTGTTACTTTTCGGAGTGACACATAAGTTTTATGCTAGAAGAAAAGACGTTCCCAGCCAAGAATACCACCATAGGTTCATATGTCCGCTAGTGATTAACTTCTGGCTATGTTTAGGGAAGGGATTTATGAAGATCTGGAGCTGAACATTGAAGCCACTGTTCCTGTCACAGAGTCACGAAGGACTTTCCTTCTGGTAAATATGACTGAATTTACCTTCCAGGACCTGGGTTCCAGTCCAAAAGCAAGAATGACCTCTGTACCAGTTCAGTTGAAAAGCTACTGGTTGCTCTTGCTTTCAACAAAGTAGAAGGCAGAAGTCAAAAAGGGTTTCTTTTTCTCCTACTGGGCCTGGTATCTTCATTCCTCTACTGTTTGCCTTGAGCTGGCCGCTCTGTTATTTCCTCAGCATCTTTAAAACACACCCTACTACGCTCCATTGAGCGAAACCTATGACATCCCCCAAGGTTTAAGCAGTTGACTATGGATCCCTCTTCCTGCATTTTCACATGGACGAAGTATACGAAGTATAGCCTTTGACTTTTTGCTGTTGACGTCATTCTAAAACAGGGGTTCTTTGTAAAAAAAAAAAAAAAAGAAAAAAAAACCTAAATTGAATTTCCCAGATCAGGAGCTGGGCCCTGTGCATGTTCCCAGCCTTGTTTCTCTTCCGATGGTATCACTCTTGGGTAAACAAAACTGACTCAGAACATGATCGCTGAGGCCTTTGTGCACACAACGTATTGTCAGTCTGAGTCAAGCAGCAAATAGCCTTTCCTGGCTATTGCCTCCCACCTTCTCACTCTGCTAACTAGGAAGCTAATTGGCGTTTATTATTTGCTACCAGTGGAATAATCTCTCCCATCTCCTCCTTACCGCTCACATTTTTATTTCTCTTTCCCTATCAATTCTCTATCTTCTCCCAGTGCGCTCCCATCTCTTTCTCCTCTCAACGGTCTGTTTCTGTCTATGGATTCTTTCCCTTTCTACTGCCTGTCTCACTCAGCCCAGCTGGCTGGCACATCATCACACGTGGTAAGCCTTCCTCTGAGGTGGGCATTCAGCCAGACATCAGTCTTCGCATGACAAGGTTACAGGGAGCTCCATGTTCTCAATCTTCTCTGCTGGATATCCCCCCTCCCTGACCCTCAAAAATTAAATACAGTCTGAAAATCGCTCGAGTAAGTCTACTGCTCCATTTGTTGGAATAGTTGCCTTTAATGAATTATTTATATTTCAGTTAAGTTTTTTTTCTTGCCTTCAGGCCAAGTGGTGGTGCACAATTGCAAATCTACTAAAGAAATCCAGATTTAGTTTCCACTTAAGGTTGCAACAGCGCTTCTTCTCATAAATTCTGAATCAAACCCTCTTTAACTACTGCGCCACCTTCTGGACAGCATCCACCATGTGCAGGAAGCATTTGTGTATCGTCACATCTCAGACACATTAACCCAAGCACTGCAGACTAATCCACCCTCCATGCACTTTGCCTTGGCATGTTATCTTTAAATTTGATTCAGCTTATCTCCGACCAGCCTATTTTCAGTGTTCCCAAACATGACACTCACGTGTTAAAGTATTCTGCACAGCGCATTTAACACAACTATGAGTTCCGAAAAACCACACTCGGCCCATGACAACGTACCCATTCGGCAGACACCACAGCATGTATTGCTGCCACGTACCATCGGCCTAGGTTTATAATTCAGATCTCACCCTGGCCATGAGAATTTAATCGAGATGGAACTCATAATTAATATTTCTTCACTAAACATTGCTCACGGATGATTTACATGATATTCACTGCATGCCAAAAATGAAAAAAAAAAGGTGTTTATGTGTTTGAAGAGTTGCTGACTAGAATTTTGGAGGGAGATAAACTTTTAAGACCTGGCTCCAGGATGACTTTCCTTGGCATTTGTCCGCTTGCCTCCTGTCATGCGCTACTTGAAACGTACTTAGTGGGTCAGCTCAGCACGTTCCCTTTTCCCCTACTCCTCGCTGAATAGTGAGACCCAAAACACACAGCAGATGAACTCTCTGGGACAGGTTGGTCCCGGCCCGATCCGTCATCTGTTTAAAATGAAAAACCTCGCAAGTGAGTCAACGGGAACACAAAGGCCTCTCTGTGTGTAACGCAGAATCGCCGGGAACGGCCGTCTCTTTGGTTAGCGTTCAATTACCTGACTTCTATGGCATTGGCAGCAAGTACAAATTTTGGCAAACACTTGGAGGAGGACAAGGAGTTAGTCGGGTTATAAACAAGGAACAGTAAGAAAACGGGAGCACAGGGATAGAGAGTGATGTGCTGAGGGGGAATGTAATCTGTGAACGTTTACCAGGACATAGATTTTGGGTCTCTCCTTCAGCCTTCTCTGTAAGAGTTGCTGCCTGCATGGGCCGTAATGAGCAGGTAGCACTCTGCCAGCAAAACAATGGCCTTCAGCTCCTCTGAAGCTCCCCATTTACTTCTTCAAAAAAAACACTACAGAGATATATGTTCACGAACATTTTCCCATGTTTTGGCTGGTGCCTGTGGTGTGCAACAGCTCTGGATGCCTTTCCCTGGAAACGCTAGACAGAGTAGCGTCCTTTTGAAAAAAAAAAAAATGTGCTGTCTACATAATTTGGATGAGCAGTCACTGCCTGGAAGCCAGTTTGATGGAATGGAAAAAATACCTCTGCATTATCTCTTCCCAGACAGAAAAGCAGCACAATCTTTGTCCTTAATGATCCCAGAAGGAAATATTTGCTTTTTCCCGTGTCTGAACATATGGCTGAAAATGTGGTGCAGGTGTCCCCTGTTCTGAGGACTGACGATGTGTTTAAAGCTTCCCATCAGTGTGGACAAAGCAGGCTTATGGGAGGATACAGGGCCATCGTTGATGGCGTCAAAATAGCCCTCTGCCAGGCTGCCACAGCCTTGGCAAATCGTCCTTTGGTTCATCCTCTCAGGCTGGTTAGCGTGTTTCAATATGGAGATCTCAGGAAGTGCCATCACTTGTTCTCTCCAGTCATAATGTCAAAATATTCTGTTCCACCTACCTGAAGCACAGTTTCTAAATCCTGATCTCTAAGTGCTTTTGGGTGAAAGCTTAGTCATGTGTGAGAAAGTCCCAAGAGTCCCATGGCATGCGTGGTCAGCTGGCAAGAAGTGCCGGTTTCCAGAGTGAGTAAAGCCTCCATCACACGCAACCCAGACGGCGTTTATCTTCATACTTAGCAAAGCATCTTTTCATCTGAACTGATAAAGAGGACATGTCGAACACCTTTTCAGTTTACCTCGTTGCTGTGGTTTTTGTCGCTGTTGTCTGTTGCCTTTGCCTTTGAGCCGTACCAGAGTGTGCCGCTCTGCCTGTGCAGGAAACAGACTGCGCCATAACAGCGTTGACAGATCAGCTGCTTTTTTTCCCGTCCAACCTTGGTCATCTTCTGGAGTGCAGATCAGATCCCGCGTGAAACAGGAGCCCTCTGTGTCAAAGTGAAATAGTTAAGAAATCGTGTCAGCTGAATGATAATCTCAACACAAGTCAACCAGAAATGAGGTATCTGTCACTAAGTGCATCCCTTCACGATGTGTGATAAAATTCAAAAACAAGCCAACTCACATAGCAGCATGGAAGCATCACTGGACTCTCGTGACAGCTGTCCATTCTCATCCCTCCGTTTACTACAGCTATCAGCCGCGGTGACTCGTTTCCTGTTTACCTGGATCCTGCTTTCTTGAACTGAGGAGAATTCGCCATTGGAAAAGGAGGCATGGGTGGATGGAAACAGAGATGAGGAAAGAAAAATGGACGAAACATGGGAGGGAGCAAAGCAGGGCAGGATTAGTAAGCAGCCGCTATCTGGGCAGGACCAATCTCCACTACTGATAGGTAATCGAGGCTGGAGTGGCTTCCACTCAAAAGTAACTACCTCTGATTGTATCTCAGGGTCATTAGGCTGCCAGGGTGGTGGCTGTTATTTTGATTACAGCAACAGTCAGCAAGTCATCATTTCCATGCTCCAAGTCACAGCCCTGGAACCAAGAGTTACACTCTCTGTTCTCCTACATGTCGATATTTTTCCCCAAATTTGTTTTGATAGCACTGCAATTAAGGCAATGAAGGCATACCTCCAGTCTGGTCTTTAGACAGCAGGTACCAGGTGCTCCTTTCTCTTGTAGTCCTCATGCCACAGCCGGGACTTCTTCACTGGATGATGGACTTCTAGCTTGTAGGTCCATATATGGAGAGAGCAGACAGTGAGAATGACCAATGGATCCATCCCTGGGGGCTCTACTGGGAAGATGGTGCCTCAGGCACATGGGGCCAATCAGCTCTTCGGACACCGGTTCTGACATCACAGGAGCAGCATCTCAGCAAGACTGGCCAGCGTAACAAATTTCACTTCAAAGGGCCAAAGGAGAATGTGTAACTGTGTCATATCAACACCACTCATTTCCGTGAGGGGTTGAGAATGTCTACAGGCATGGCTTAAGAAGATATCCATTGGCATGTGACCACTTTGATGAAAGCAAGATTCCTGACAAGTCTTAACTGCTATGTTTAAAAAAAAACAAGTAAAAAAGGAAGGTACAGCACAGTGATTTACACCTAGGAATGCTCTTAAACCATGTCCAGCATATTAAAGGTTTCACTGGGGAGAATGTGGAAGGATTAAATATCTGAGGTAATAGCTGGCAGCCAAATCGATGACAATCCCACGTGTTGAGATGTCCTGCTCCTCCAGAATGGGAGGAGTTTAAGTCAGGAGAACACTTGGGTGTCACCATGCTGGATACACGGTCACTGCTGATAAACATGCTCTAAGGGAATGATGAGGGAAAGCAATCAATGCTAATCACTTTGCCATCAGACCCTTAATTACTGGAAGAAAAATCCCCCACTCCCCCTCAATGAGAATCAGAGCTTCAGCATGTTAATCCAAATATAACAAGCTTAGACCAAAGTAGAGGCAAGCAAACACTGGGGCCTTAAATGCTAATATTTACATACAAAGCTCTCAGAAGAGAATAATCAGATGCGATTCTGACCCTGAAGTCACCTTGAACCTGATCAGAGTGTCCCTCACTTCGCAGCTGGCCTCTGTGTCCTTTCAGCCCCTAACCCCCTATCAGAGGATGTGTGTGTGAACTTCAAAAGCGGCCAGAGTGGGTGGCTCAAGGGAACACCGCACCTATGCTCTGTAGATGGTACTTTGATGAAAAGCCTCCACTGGTTTTACCATTCCAAAGCACGATACGTTATGCATTTTCTGAACTATGAAGCAAAGTCCACCATAAAAGTAAATGCAGGCAATGTAATATTAAGGATGTGGGGTAATGCTGTAATGAGTTTTTCTTCCTGTTTCACATTGTGCTGAGCATGAGAAATGACTTCGTGACAGCTAATTGAAACCAGGCAAGTCTTACTATGATGGAATGGGCAGGTACTCCTACAATATACAAGGATATCCAGACTCAAGGTACTTTAAAACAGTATTTTACCGATATATGAGATACCTGTTCACATCAGCACAATATTTTGGCTGCATTCCTTCAAAGACTTTTTAAGAGACCAAAAAAAAAAAACAACTTCATACAAGGGGGATTAAAATAACACAAGAGAGGTACTGTGTGGTCCACTCAGCTCAAATCTGTTGGATTGCCCTCCTGAAACTCAACCCAGGAGCACTCACATTCACCAATTAATCACAAGAATTCAAGTGAACAGGCGAGAAACACACACGCACACTACATGTTGCCTTGGGTGGCACAGAGCAACTGAAGCCTCCAGATGCAGACGGAAAGCTGAAACAGCTGGAAAAGACACAGTGGGGAGACTGAACATACGGGGACACACAAGAAGAAGGTAGGGGCCAAGAATGTCATCTGGTACCTCGCACCTGGCACTAGGGTACAAGTACCAGCATTTGCTGGAGGTCGGCCAGCAACTGGGAAGAAGAGAGAAATTCTTTCTGGAGACTGGTGTCTCTCACTGTTCCCTGCCCACCCCCTGACCCCCCTTGGCCCCTCTCACTTGTGAGGAGTCTTCCTGAAAGCTCTGTCCCTACTGCTATGACAAAAGCAGAGACAGGGATCGTTCTAATAATCTCCATGCTGCAGCTCACCTGGTTTCAGTAGTTTGTCTAATTAGGGACCCTGTGGGGGATTTCTGAGAGGTAAAGTTTAAAAAAATTTTAATATGTTTAAAAATGGGATAATGAACTCCACCAGGCTTAAGAAGAAAAATTCCCACGAAGCTTCTTCTGATGAGCGGTAACACATGAAGACTTACTGTATGACGAAAAGGAGATACATAATTTCTGAGTGCAACCTCACCAAGAGCCCCCCGATGTCTTAATTTGGTCAAAAACGGAAGGGCATTTTAGAAGTTTAGAAGTAAATGATGGCAGTAATAAGACTCTGTGTGTGTGCGTCCAGGAGCTGTTTTCACTCGCACACTGACCCAGATCTTCTCGGAGGTCGGGGTTTAGGGCTGCGTTGGGTTACTGGGGCTGAAGCATAGGGGCTACCATGACTGGCGTGCACTTTTTGATATGACCTTATAGCCCGGTGGCAGAGTAATCAAGGGAGACAAGTAAGAAAACGACTGAGAGGAATTACAGATAATGACAAGCAGAGACCAAGTCATCCATTTTTCTGTGAAGGGAAATGTGATTTGTATTCTATACTGGATGGCACTGATAGCCCAACCATGATCTCTTCAAAGAATTTCACTATGATTTTGTGTGTGTGTGTGTGTGTGTGTGTGTGTGTGTGTGTGTGTGTGTGTGTGTGTGTGTGTGTGTGTGTGTG
>JAACJT020000037.1:3032824-3048210 GCA_009936485.2 Gymnarchus niloticus
TGTGGGCCCGGGACTATGTAAAGCGCTTTGTGACCGCGCTCCGTGTTAAAAGCGCTATATAAATAAAATTGAATTAATTGTCCTACTCAAATGCCCAACAATGATATGATTTCTCTATCTTCAATGGGATTCAGACCCACGGCCTTCAAGACTGATTAAGGTCTAAACCCCCAAGCAACCAAAGGTCTCTTCAAACGACATACAGCCTGTCCTCCCAGACCTGTTTAGCCTGGACTGCATTGGCCATTAACCCTGAACCTGGAGGAGATTTCAGTGAAATTCAAGCAGTGTTCCTACATTTGGCACAGACGGCTGCCTCCCTTACATGTACTAATCACCTCCTCTCGCCAGAGGCTACAGGCTGCTTTGTTAAGCACCACATTCACGCCGACAGCAAACTTTTCTGGTTTACCTAAACAACAACAACATAAAGATGTAATCTGTTAATGTGCCAAACCAGTCCTCCAGCTGCAATGGGAGAGTACTGCATAATTAACCTGAGAAAGTGATTCTGATTTGCATGTCGCATACCAGGCATCTGACACGTTGCTCTTGCCATGCGAGGGAGCCGGTGTCCAAGATCTCGGAAAACACCGCAAACCAGAGCGCACGCCATCCAGACGGTGCGGCCACTGCTGTTGGACCTTCATTCCCACAGCGACGTTACAAAGTAACGTCCGCCGGCGCGTGCCACCTTAGGTGGCGGGGAACTGAAAGTCGCCGACGTGCTATTTTAATAAACTAATAAATATTACCACTCGGCCCGCATCACACACCCCCGAGGTCCTGCCTGTCCGAGCTACACATCCACACACGGAGAAAGGGACCGGACCGGACCGAACCGAACCGGAGCGAACCGAACCGGAGCCGGGCATGGGGCGCAGGTTTCCGCGACTAGCCGCGGACTCCGGGAACGCGGCGACGGAACTCACCCAGAAGCGGTCGGAGCCGTCCCGGCTGCAGAACGTGTCGAGCTTCATCGGCCTCTCAGCTTCTCTTTCTTTTTTTGTCTGAAATATGTTTATTTTATTTATTTTATTTTATTTTATTTTTTTCCCCCCCGCCGAAAACCCGAGAGAAGGGCCAGCGCGAGCCTGCGCGAGCCGCCCTACACCTCGGCTTTATCGCCGTCTGCCGCTACAGCCGGCAGGGGGCGCTGTGGCGCAGGGCCGCGCGCCGCCGCTCCGTACTCTCACTGTCGCCCTTACTGCTTTACTTAAGTCCTGAGTGTTGATGGTCGTGTCGCCTTACGTGGGGGGGGGTTTCCGTCCCCGCTTTTTCATGCAAGCCGACTTCCTCGGAATTGTGTCGCCGGGAGTTATTTCTTCCAAGTGCATCGATCATGTCGACGGCGGAGAAGCGCAACACGGCGCATGCGCACTCCCTTTATCTCGAAGACGCGTCAAAGGGTCGTACGTCCTGGTGTCAGTCGTTAAGAAAATACGTGAGAGATGAAAAAAGTTTAGTCCGTGTCAAGACACCACGTCCACGTTAACCAGCTTACAGTCAATGACAGCTTAATTCATTACAGGGACTTACAGTTACGTGGCATGTGACCCTGCTGTTTTATACGTGTCTTTATTAATAGACTCATTAAAGGATATTTCGGTATATCTCTAAACCCAACGCTACGCATTCGTAGAAAGACCTGCCTGTCACTAGGAGTACATTTACAACAGTGACACCTAGTGGTGAATGACGTGCTCTGCGGCGCTTGTCTGGCCCCCGATCACTGACTTAAAACGAGAATTTACAATGGGTTTCTGAATATTTTTTAAGAAGTTAAAGCATGAGCAGCATATCGTAAAGAAGACTTAGTAGCTTCTATGGTCTTCTTATATAAACGGACAGTGTGCTGTCTAATTCCAGCATCTCACCAGCATGCTATGACCATCCATCCATTTTCCAAGCATTGATATTAATGCAGTAGAGGCCCTCGTGGGTCCTGGAGCCTATCCCAGGCCACACAAGGCAGAAAGCTGGGATGCAAATCCATCACAGGATGCACACACTATGGGCAGTCAACGAGAAATCAATTTGCCCTTGCTGCATGTCTTCAGAGGAAAACTGAATACCAAAGGAATGGCATTTAGTCCCCACACACACACACACACACACACACACACAGCTGGGGCAGGGGATTTAAACGCCCAACCTTGTAGGGGTGAGGAAAAAGTGCTTGCTGTCTTGCCATATAAACGTTCAATTATTTTATGTTCGTTAATGGGATTTCCAAGTTCACGTCTTGTAATGGTGTTCACAGTTGTATATTCAATTAAAAATGCATTCTAAAATTAACGGTATCTGTGAAGAGCTCTGTTACTATTCACTGTTCATTTCAGCTTGAGAGTGTCTTGTAATTGATCTTTCCAAGGTAATCTGCAGAAACCGAGATAATAATGGGTAAAATTTAGCCGTAATATCAGCTCCAGCATAATGGGATGTCGTGAGCATTCAGGACTCCTTCATTCTATCGACTGTGTCTTTCTCACTCTGTTCTTTTTTTATTCATATCGCGTGTACAGACTGCTGACTCTCCTGCCACTTTACAGGAGACTAAAGGTGGAAGCGGGTATTTAAAGACCGGACAAGATTGCAGAGGACCGCTAGTCTGCGAAAGAGCCTTCCATCAGCGAGTGCTCATCAGACACTGACGCAGGTGACAAGCAGCCAGCATCCCTGTCAGTTGTCCTGTGAGAATTTTGGCCAGGCCGTCAGTCTTGACCCCTCTCGGTTCTCGAAACGATACGTCCTGTTCTACACTATAGAAAAGTTAAACGGCACTGTCAGTTTCTTTATGTGTAAGATGTAGACTACTACTGGGCATTTTGTTATGATTTATCGTTCCGTTTATGTACTTGGTGTCATGACAGTAGTTGTATTAAACTTCGTACGTATATTGGTCATACTTTACAGCATGTATAGTTTACGCAGCAGGAATATAATTGCCCAGCGTGTCACTGAATGAGGAAAATCCAAGGTCCTTAGACTCTCAGACGATGAGGCGTTTCAGCATTCAGACATTCCTGAAACAATGTTTATCTGCTGCTCGGAGTGTTGGGTTTGTTCTTTTACCTAAACACTAAAAGTATAGGATTATCAGTCAATTGTGGAGGATATCACTTCGTACGTGAGTGATGCAAACTCACTCTGAGGTGTCCCCCTCTTCTCCTTTGGGCAACAGTAGCCCAATTCCACCAGCACCCTGTTGGCTAACAGCGCTGTTGGCGGTCGCTGTTAACCCGGGCCTCGACCGATCCGGTATGGAAATCTGTTTTGTTGTCCACATATTAGATTTGGCAAACATTTTACACCGGATGCCCTTCCTGACGTAACCCTCCCCATTTATCCGGGCTTGGGACTGGCATGAAGGAATGCACTGGCTTGTGCACCCCCAGTGGCTGGGTTCTTGCACCCACTGAAAGCTTCTTTATTGATGTCAAAGTACTTAAGCACTGGAGCATTGCTCACAAGTGACTTCAGTCTCTCAAAACTCTTCTTTTGCGGAACCTCCCATTGTCAAGCTATGTCACGTTCCAGTAGCTTGTTTAGTGGTGGACTCGCTTCTGAGAGGTTTGGCACAAACTTTGCTAGGCTAGATATTAGACCATGCTGAGAAGCCTCATCAGGGCAGCTTTATCTTCAGGCTCAGGCATCTCTTGTATTGCTCTAACCTTCCCCTGGTCTGGCTTCAGACCATCAGCAGTTAACATAATAGATTTCTGTCATTCTGACTTTGCACTTCTCTCTGTTTAATTTCAGGTTAATGCTTCTGATTCTGTCCAGTACCTTTCTCAATCTTGTGTCATGCTGCTCAACATCTTCACCCACACTAAGATGTCATCCGCAATGTTTACAACTCTTTCTATGTCCTCATATCTTTGTGCAGTACACTTTTGAAATACTTCCGGGGCCGCCGACACACTGAAAGGCAGTCTGAGGAGACTATAACTTCCAAAGGTACAGAGCTTGGAGCTCTCTTCATCCAGTTGTACTTGCCAGAACCCATGATTGGCATCAAACACTGAAAAAACTTTTGCATTCAGCAAGTCTGACACAATCTCTTCAACAGTGCATAGTGGATAATGTTCCCATTTTATGGCTTTATTTAAATCATGTGGATCAATGCAGATTCTGATTTTGTTAGGCTTCTCCACAGTAACTATACCGTTGTACCAATCAGTCGGTTTGTCCTGTTTCACTATCACACCTATATCTTCCACTCTCTTCCGTTCTGCTTTGACTCGTTCTTTCAGTGCTACAGGGAGTTTTTGTGGCGCGTGGGTGACTGGGTGTGCGGCTGGGTTTGTCTGAGTGTGATGCAGACCTAATCCAGTAAACACATCTTCATATTCTGTCAGAACATCATTGTTTTCTTTGCTTTCTACTTTGTACACTCTTTGAATCAGTCCTAATTTCGAGCATGCATCTCTGCCTAGGACTGCTGGTGGGTTCTGCCATATGACTTGAAATTCCAGATGGAACGTCTCATCCTCGTACTCACATTTGAGCTTTGCATTTTAGCTCCATCTTGTGGCCAGGATGTGTAACTAGCTTGCAGTTCGACTTGTACACAGGTGTATATGCTTGGTGATTCAAAGTCGCTCAGCGATATCACGTGATCTCTGCTCCTGTGTCGAGTTTCAATGTGAGCATGTGACAGTTTATATTCAGTGTTTCTGTCCACGTCTCATTTTCATTGTCACTTTTAGTGACTACGTACAGTCTTGGAAGCTTTGGTCGCCCCATTTGCCTGACTTCAATGCCCATAAACATTTCGTCTGGTTCTTCATGCTCTATCTCGTGCACTTTCCTTTCCATCTTTATGGAGTCACCTTTAGTAGTTTTTTTTTTAAATTGCACCTTTGATTTGCACATCGGCCTGAAATGATTTTGTTGTCCACACTCATTGCGAGTTTTTTCCATACGCTGGATGTTTCCTAGGTGCATCAGCATAACCACATCAGTTATGTCGCGTTGGTTTGTCTATCTCACGTTGTTAACTTCTGCGTGCAGCACTTTCACGTGACTTTGTGTTACTTCATCAGGACGACAGATATCCACAGCTTTTGCCAAGGTTAGATCAGTTTCTCGAAGCAATCTAGCTCGACCTGCATGGCTGTTCACACCACACACAATTCTGCCTTCAATTATGTCGTCCGTTAGCTGTGCAAACTCACAATCCTTGGCTTTGTTTTTCAGTTCAGTCATGTATGCATCAATGGGCTCAATCATTCCTTGTGCTCTAGTAAAAAACAAGCGTCTCAGGTAAGTGATATTCCTGCGTGGCTCACAGCAATCTCTGAAGAGCTCCAACCCTTGCTTTTCAGGTTCGGCATCTGTGAGATCCTGACCCAGCCAATGTGCCAGGTTTATGGCAAAACAAGCCCAGTTGTCATTTTGTACAATGAACAAATGTTTTGCCTTTTTACGAATTATTTCAGACGTTAACACCATCCACAGTTTACGTCTGACCCCACCGCCACTGCGTGGAATATGGACGACATTGACCATGACCTCGAGGTTCCAATCGTGTAACATTTCCTGATCTGATTGAACCAAACAGTCTAGCAGTTGCTGAAAGTCTCTCAGGTCACCCTCACCGTATCATAAAATTTGGGAGTATTCGTCATTTAAAAAATTAGAGCGAATGGTGACCTGTACAGTATCACCCGGTCTGGCATAGCTTGATGCTTCATCGATAATATTCTGGAAACCGTTGATGACATTTTCATAATACTCTGCAAAATTTGCAGCATTTCTAGGCAGGGGAATTTTTAGGATACGTCTGATCTGTATAACACCGAATCTATGACGTTCTGTGACACCTGTGTTGTGGGGGATCTTCCTTTTCAATGTCACCCCCACCCCGAATTAAATTTTCAATTTCTTCACAGGCCTGATAATAATCATCATCCGAACTATGCCCCGGAGAGTTCACAGGTGACCGTCCCCCAATGTCAACATCAGACCCCTCTTGGGAGTCGGAGGAGGACTGACCCCTCAGCATGCGTTGTGATGTTTCTAAGGATGTTAAGAAGCCGTCCTCCTGCTCCATATCAACACCGGATACAACAGATGCGGCGATTTGTTCAGGCTCGTCAGCATCATCAGCACTACGTCATGGAACACAAATTTTGATCCTGGACAGCATGTGTTGTTTCTTAATTGCTGGTGTTGTGGAAGTATAGAAAATGGTCATTTCTCCCTTCACACTTTGCTTTTGTGACCTGGGTAATGAAATGAAACGTAAAACACCCTCAGGTATCAGCCCCCAATTACCCAGGTCACGAAAGCAAAGTTTGAAGAGAAAAATAGGCCTTTTCCATTTACTTTAGGCACAAGCAATTGGGAAATAACACTCTGCCCGGGAACAAGAAAAAGTAAAAATTTTGTCAGTGTTATTTGAGACACTTACATTATTATTAAGGATTTTACACAATAAAGCTTAAGGTATGCCAGACGACACTCTGCCGATACCTGATCCGTGATGTTTATACACACTAACACACGTGCAATGAATTTGTATCTCTGCTGATAACTTCAGAGTGAATGTACAGATTTTTGACCCGCCTCTTTAAAGTAAGTTTCTCCATGCGTGTTTTGATTGAAATGAGGGTGTGATGAGTCTATACATGCAGAAGGCCCTGTCAGGTGAAGACCTGGTGTCAAGGACACGGTTAACGGTAAGGAAACAACACAAAAGAGAAGCCAGCACAGGTCAGCAAGCTAGTTAGGCAAGTGGCAGCTGTGGCATGACGATTCGGGGGCCTACAAATCACAACTTGTGGATTTTGAGGAGAATTTCTTTCTTGTTAAGCAGAATCCCTTGGGATTTCTTAAGAGGCCATTGATGAGGCTTACCCACATCCTCAAAATGTATATCGAAGCTGTGTTTATCCCCCAGTTTCCCACTTTATGAAGACACTATTAAGCCGACACCATCGGAGCTCCATTCCATGGCGTCCTCAGAGTACAGTGGTTGTTCAGAGGGTCATCTTTACCCAGCCATCATTTGTAGGCCATACATGGATGATGAATGGGAGGCCAGAGGATTCCATCATAGGCAATATGCACTGACATAAAGGGTTCTGGCTCAAAGTGAATACAAAAAGGAGGGGTTATTAACACTGGGGGGGGCTGTAGACTGTCCACCAATGATGAAGCTGATGATGTCTATTAACCTCTGCATGAACCAGCACCTTCAGACATCTCTTACGTCATCCAAAGTATTCAGTACTGCTAACGAAGCCAGATCTTCAGAGTGGCCAACATGATTAATCTTAAAGAGAAGAGTCAACACTATATATTTGGTTTCTAGGGGTCAGGCTGAAAGACTGGCTCTTAACCTTAGCAGCTGTCATACTGCTAACGATAGAGATGAGCCCGGGGTTAATTTTTCTACCATACTTTATTATGTACAGCAATAGAAGGCAGATAATCAACTCCCATGATGTCGGTCTTTCATCGTACGGGAAACCATCACACAGACCTTGACCTACACCCAAACACAAGCATAAACCGAGATTTTAAGAACAGCTTTTACAAATTCACAACACCCAGACAAACAAACCTCAAGATATATACCATGCGTGATTACACTGTTTTCCAAAATACCATAAATGGACATTGTTAGCACAAAAATTCATCTTATTTTAAATGAGACGTGTGAACTTTTAACAGAAGGGTAGAAGTTGGTGTAACACTACTGTCTAATCCTCGATGTGTTAATAAAGATGTTAAGAGGGAAATGCCCCGTGACACACTGCTCAGACAACATCAGCCCGCATTGGTTATTAGGTCCGAGGTCATCTGTATTTCAGGACTGCTTAATGCTGTCGTATAGAGTAGACATGTTACTTGCTTGAAAACACGAGAACCATGCTCCCGTCAGGGAAAGAAAAAAACTGCATGATGCACACGTCCTGCTGTAGAAATGATGAAAAATTTGCTTATTTCAAAGTCCCTGGGAATATCCTCTCCTAACTGAACTGCCCATTTCACTTAGCCTGTGTTGGGGGATGCAGAGGGTACGCCAGCGTAGTCCAGCTGGCGGGCCTGTTAGCATGATGCTAATGGCTTGGTCCTCTACACAACATGCTGATTTAAACATGCTTTGTGGAGGACCAAGTCATTAGTATCATGCTAGTATCAGTCCTCAAAGATGTAAGCCCCGCCATGGTATCTGAGCAATCCTCCCCCTCCCCCCATTGGTGGGATCAAACTAGACAAACATGAAGCCTGAACAAATAACAGCATGAGGAAGACAAAAACTTCAAAAAGTTGTGCCATGGTTAGTGCCCCCCAGAAGGAATTAATCTTTCTCCAGAGCTCACTGCACGCTCCAGGCCTGCCACAGAGATGGAGGTGAAGAGAGACCAGCATCTTCTTACTGGAAGGCGTTAGGGACAAGATGAAAAGTGCAGCCTGGACTGGTTGGATGAAGAACAAAGCGGGGTCACATGACGACACACTGGGTGGCCCCACAGCAGTCCTTCATAAAGGCAGCACCCGACTTGGCAATGGAGAACTTCTGGGGCGAGGGATCAGTGGGGGCAGCTTTGGGGTTCAGGGGTCCTTGGGCAGCAGAAAAACAACCCGGCAGAAACGTATTCAGTTATATTTACTAAGCAGACAATGCCAATTCAGCAGTTACCATTAAATGTATCGGTTACAGGTGGAAATCATTGTTTACAGTTACTGTTTAGAGCCAATGAACCAACAGCACTACACCAACAACAGAACACCAACAGCACTACATCAGCAGTACTACACCATAAACACTACACCAACAGCACTACATCAGCAGTACTACACCATAAACACTACACCAACAGCTCTACACCATAAACACTACACCAACAGCACTACATCAGCAGTACTACACCATAAACACTACACCAACAGCTCTACACCATAAACACTACACCAACAGCACTACATCAGCAGTACTACACCATAAACACTACACCAACAGCACTAGTACACCATAAACACTACACCAGCAACAGAACACCAACAGCACTACATCAGCACTACTACACCATAAACACTACACCAACAGCTCTACACCATAAACACTACACCAACAGCTCTATACCATAAACACTACACCAACAGCACTACATCAGCACTACTACACCATAAACACTACACCAACAGCACTACTACACCATAAACACTACACCAACAGCACTACTACACCATAAACACTACATCAGTAGCACTAACTAACTCTCTGATTGGATCCGGACTGTTAGGCACAATCCTGTTTACCGAACGCCCGTTTGTTCACTCTACAGCCGTTGTACAACACTACTCATTTGCTCACTCATTTATTTGACTGTGGTGCAATATTTTGCCTGTTTCTGTCTGTCATTACTCATTTTTTGTCTACAGTGTGTGTTGTACCACTGTAAGCCTGCAATTTCATTCGGGATGAGTAAAGCATCTATCTACACCTGCAGTGCTACACCCACTGCTACTCTCACACGGGTTCTAGAGGTCGGAGGACGTCAGCAGCAGGGTCCGTCTCCTCACCCTGGCACTGAGAAGATTTGTCATTTGCGAGTGGTGCCAGCGGCTTCAGCTTGAGGCCAAGGCAATCTGCCATCTCTTTGTCCTCCTCCCGCTCCCTGTGGAGAAGGGAGAGGAGGGGCTTCCTGGTTACGGACACGCACACACGCTCACATTCCTCAGACATACACAGATGAGAGAGTCAGGGCGGTGCCGGCTGATTTGGATGCCCTATGAATACATTTCTGTACAACAGAGAAATTTCCTTTAAACGAGACGTTTTAAGATTCACAAAATGTTCTGCTGCAGAGGTAGCAAACGATAACGTTCCACAACAAGAATGTCGTGTTTGCTGCTTGGTGACGTGATGTTTGAAGCCTACGGTGAAGCCTGTACTGACATGAGACACGATGGCCTTGTCTTCCAGAGGCCGATCCATCATTCTGACATGATAGTGATGCGAGGTCTTTCTGTAGGTCTGATTCTGCCAGGTTTCAGCTGTAAATCCCACCAACTTCAGCGACACGGAGGGAAAGGATCGTACCTCAGTCTCTCCACCTCCGCATCGTCCACCAGAAAATCCCTCTTCTGGACCAGGTTATGGATCTTCTGTATTAACTCCTCCTCCTTCTGCCTATCTGTCAGAGCCTTGTCCTTCTCTGGAAAGTGACAGTCAGAAACCACTTCTTAAACAGTCATGACACTATGCCCATAAATGTATGCACAAACCACTCAAGGGGAAAAAGAGGATTTTATTGGAAGCGACCTGTGTCTCTAAGAGCAGATACTATAAGGAGGGTCAACTAAACTAGCCTGTAAGCACTACTGGTAGCTAATTTACACAGTGTAGTGAAACTAGTTAGAATTATTATGTAGGTAGTCAAGTGACTGAAAGGTTAGTAAGCACTAGCTACAGATCTGAATTTAACTTTTTTAATAGTTCATTTCAGAAAATCTCTTACAGTGCCGAAATATCGCTGTCTATCCTGCACATAACCGGTGATGATCGCCAGTGTCCAAATGTCACAGCTGTGATTTGGGAATCAGCTCAGAATTCCTGAGCCACAACTACAGAGAGTCTTACAGGTGCAAAGTTGGGGCCAGCACTCCTGCGTTTTAACACACAAAATACTGGGCGACTGTGGCCTTACCAGGTATAGCCATGATCTTCCTGAGCTCATCCTTCAGGGCCACGATGTCCTTGCAGAGGTGAATGTCATCCATCCTAAAGGAGAAAGTCATCTTGTCAGAGATGGAACCCATGAAAACAGAAGGCCCAATAAAGCAGCATGGGGTGAGGATCACATGTGTTTTGAGGGCACTGAATATGAAGCCCTGAGAAGAACAAGCAGCAGATGTGAAACCACGAGGAAGCTGATAATAGATGATGCTTCATCAAAGGCAGCTCAAACAGCACTCCAGGCAAACATCAAAGAACAACAGTTCCATATGAATGTGGTTGCCAGTGCCAGCCGGCGCCTGGGCCCTGATTCGCTGTCATGTTCCGAAGCGAGTCCTCAAAGCCTTTCCTCCTACACGCTGGCTTTGGGAATCCCTCTCTGTGTTTTGTGTGCCAGCACATTCCTACATTGCCATGCGGTAATTTGGGGACCGATGACTCACCCAAGCTCTGACACATCACAGCTCTTTGGTGCCAAGCTTCTGTTTGATGACCAAGCTCCTCAACAAACCATTTCATGTTCCACTTCCCTCTACAAGCCATCCAGTTCAAAGGCTTTCCCACAACACTTATGTTTTCAAATCCATCGATTTTTAAGGAGCTTTAAACTCCTTAAACTTTAAAATGTTTATCTGTATTCTATTCCCTACTGCTCTACTTTAATGCGGTGGTTCTCAAACCTCTTCCGTCGGGCCAAGCCCCTTTGACAGACAGGAACATTTCTAAGCACCACCCTCAAGCCACCTCCCAACTAGCACACAACCAACACCACCCCCCCACACACATTAAAACCACCCTGTTTGGAAAGCAATGCTTTTCACAACACACGGCGGATATAACATGAGAAACTTGATTCTTCCTTGGTTGGTCTCTGACCTGATGGCACTAGGCTGAAATGATCAACACGTGGTTCTGCATCACTCGACTCAGATGTAGTCATCCCCAAGACTGCATCATGCGGATCAGGAGCAGGTTCTGAGAAAGCCTGCATCATGTGGATCAGGAGCAGGTTCTGAGAAAGCCTGCATCATGCGGATCAGGAGCAGGTTCTGAGAAAGCCTGCATCATGCGGATCAGGAGCAGGTTCTGAGAAAGCCTGCAGTGGTCGTCTGGGGGTCTGCATTTTCTTTTTCCCCCCACTCACCCCCTCTTGTCACTAATACTGACACCTAATTACGCATGCTGCCAGAGAGTCGGATTTAAATGCGTGTTAAAAACGCGGCTTTGAAGTATAAGCAGCCCGGTCTGACCATCACATGCAGGTTACACAGAATCACAAAGGGGCTCGTACCCACTCAACCGTGGAGATAATTGCTATGGAACGTCAAAGAGGACTAAAATGGAAAAAAGAAAAATTATAGTCGTGATCAGTTAAGTAGCTGTGGCCCCATGGGCTCTGAAGAGCTGATGACTGGAAGCCCTGCTTTTGTACCCAACTTGCTATAAGAAGAAAATATCTGTTAACTGTTGACTGTCCAGCGGTGAAGACCAGTCTGACGTCACACCATCTCTCCCAGATTTCCTGCTCTTCCATTTCCTGGGCCTTCCATTTTCAATGACCACTTTTTTCAGGTGAATCTGTTTATCATCCTTCTCACTTACCACCCTATCATCTACACCCAGTTTCCAAACAAAGTTGGGACGCTGTTGCCAATTAACCTAATCCCCTGTGAGATATTCAACCAGGTGTCTTGTTTCAGCATCACACAACTTTTCCAGTCTTTTGTTGCCCTTGTCCCAGCGTTTTTGAAACATGTCAATTTGAACATGTATTTGTCATAAAACAATAAAATTTCTCAGTGTCAACATTTCATATGTTGTTTCTGTTCTATTGTCAATTAAATATGGGTTTAGTTGATTTGTATATCATTGTGTTCTGTTTTTATTTACATTTTACGCAGCATCCCAACTTTTTTGGAAATGGGGTTGTACCAAACCAACCATCCATCCTTTATTTGAGACAATGAATGACAATGAAGACTTGATTCAGCTTAGCCAAAGATATATGGGGCATGAGTGAAATCCAAAACGAACCCAAGAACACGGCAGGATGAATTTACCACCCTACACACAGAAGTGGACAAGCCATCCCCAGACGTGATATTCTCAACAACTGTCCAGTCTGACATCGTTCCCAAACTCGGTCCACCCTCTTTTCTAATCTGCGTCTGACCTCGTATTTCCACCATCATCTGGAGGGTCCTCCCAGAGCAAGAGAAAGAGCCATCCAGTCCAGTGTGTGTCGCTGTGGAGCCCACCGCAGTAACTCACATAAAGCGCAGCTCGGACTCCCGGCGCACCAGAACCTCCCGAAGGCGCTGTACCCGTGTCAGCTCTGCCTCCAGCTGTTCTGGGGACAGCGAGGTCTCTGCCATGGACACCATATCTGACTGGGCTGGGACAGAAAGGGGAAAAGGGGTGGGATTAGCCAGCCGAAGGCTAGGGGGTGATTATGTGAAAAGGGCCATGATGTGACTTAGAGGAAAGTGAGTATAAACGTACAACAGGCTTTCACAACTCAACCTCATGATCCATCTGCCAAGTTTCGAAGCTTTCATGGAATGAAACGAGATGAGGTCTGCCAAAATATTTTCGTGGTGGAGGGAGTTGCATGAAGATTATTAAATGGATAATAAACATTGATTCATTATAGAAGAAATTCACCCATCATCGTAATTAAACAGCACAGAAACACAATTCACTAGCCTTAGGCCATGTGATTGGTTGCTGAACCTTTTCCGACTGCACACACGCAGGATGACCATACGCCTGTCCTGCTGGCCGCTTCTCGGTGGTTTCATTTCCCAAGCCATAGATCTGCAATTTGTAATCGCGTTTGCTGCCAGCGTGCAAATTCATTTGCTTGGTGCCGAAATGGCTGGGTGAAATCTCATTTTTTTAGATTCTCCTCAGTGGCGGCCTTCCTGCTCTCTTCCTCAATGACCATAGATGCATAAACAAGCTATTAATTAAAGATGCGGTGTGCTTAATTACAGACTATTAATTAAAGATGCGGTGTACTGAATTACAGGAGCTTATTTGACCGTCATTTTTTTCAGAATCAGAATCATAATTCTTATTATTAGCCAATTCCAAGGCCGTTGCATTGGTGGTTTATATTTTCTGAAGCACCCATTTAAATGGAACAGTGATCCACGTTGCTTCACTGGTTTGATGGCGCCCGGATCTGCGACTTGATAACGTGGATGCCTTTATGGCCGCTCTGCAAACGCATACTGGCTTTAGTACCTCAGATACACCTGTCCTCATTCAAGTGAACACGCATTAGTCCCGAGCAGGTGAGGTCAGGTCATTCCCGCGTAAACCACGGAGGGTTCATCTTTATCTTGGAGAAGGTACCACTTCTCCCCACACTTGACATCGCTTACGGGCAGGTAAAGAGCCGATTCGACTGAAGGTCTCCAGGAGCAGGAGGGAGCGCCCATCTGTCGGATTAACCTAACCCGAACCTAACCCTAACCTAACCCTAAACAGAACGCCGTCTCGCGCGTCTTTGTCGCAAACTGACGCGGCGCGGCTGTGGCGTCGCGCGCTCGCCTCAATGCAGCCCGCCCACGTGCTTCTCGAGACGGACCGTAAGGCGGGTTTACGGGAACATTGGCAGGATTGGCTTCTTCTGAAGGAGATGACTCAAGAACGGCAGCGCGAACGTGTGCAAGATCCCCCACGCGCTCACGTGTCTTTGCATTGGGTTAAAAATCCCATCCGTTATGTCCGACCACCGACGGAAGCACAGACGCCTTGAGTAAAGCGCTGCTCTGCCGTAGCTTGGGCTGAACAGGACGGCCGGTGAGCCGCCGAGTGTGTTACGGTGAGCGGGAAGTAACATGCGGCTCTCCGGCACATTCAGACGAAAGATGCGGGACCACGTGACTGGCAGGAACATGCAGCGCATCCCAGCTGTGATGCGTGCATGCAAGCCGTCATCTCCAGCGGGAGAAACAACACACCCCAGTCCCTGTTCTTCAGCTAGATGGACGAAACAGTCCAGTTCGGTTTGATCCCTGCAGCCTGTTATCGTACTGCAACTCACACCCACACGCGATCGCTGGGGATCCTGACACGTACGCAGAGAAGCGGACATCATTCTCGCATTTTACCATTGGCGATACTCGGCGCTCATAATCTGCCAAACGCGCTGCTTTATGATCATGCAGTCGCTATGGGCTCACGTTTGTCTGCCGGCCACGCAGTCGTCTGCACGGAGCCGTAGCTCCGGGGCGGTCGGTTGCTGTCCGAAATACACTTCTTCATTTCCACGAACCTCCACAGATGTGTTTTCGTCAGATACGCCTCACCCATATACTGATATTGTCGTCCAGCTTAGGACATCTCACTGCTGCGCATCGCTCCGGCTCCGCCGTGCAGCATCCTCTCTTTCCTTGTGAATGGGATTCACAGAGCCTGAGCCTGCCTATACATTATACTGTACCCGTGCAGCATTCTCTCTTTCCTTGTGAATGGGATTCACAGAGCCTGAGCCTGCCTATACATTATACTGTACCCGTGCAGCATCCTCTCTTGTGAATGGGATTCACAGAGCCTGAGCCTGCCTATACATTATACTGTACCCGTGCAGCGTCCTCTCTTTCCTTGTGAATGGGATTCACAGAGCCTGAGCCTGCCTATACATTATACTGTACCCGTGCAGCGTCCTCTCTTTCCTTGT